>CABFWO010002725.1:0-41691 GCA_902155825.1 Timema genevievae
TATTATACTGTATTGATGTCAGAGCTGTGTCCCTGTTACAGAGTGAGAAGGTATTATACTGTATTGATGTCAGAGCTGTGTCCCTGGTACAAAGGGAAAGAAGGAAAGATCTGATCACCATTGAGGAACAAAATATTGGAGTCACCGGAGCGTACAACCCCCTTCCCCCTTCCCTTCTCTCTATCGTTTGCCCGGTAGAAGGAGAGGGTGGCGGAGATAATTATTATTTCTGCGAACATCAGTGTAGGGTCCTCAGGCGGTTTGAGGGGTGAGGGGCAGGTGGAACTGCGGAGTGGCAAGTTTATGTCCAAGGATGGGAAAACGTCAGCTCATTTTACCTGACGCTCTAATGTTGGGAGAAAGAAACCAAACCTAAAAAGTGGATATCAACCAACTCAAAAACATCAACTCTAGCCTTACAACACTATATAAGCCAGGGAAACAGTAATGGCTGAAAATCTGCTCCACGCAAGTATAATGCGCAACTTCGCACCCAAGATGCACCTTGTTGAGAGTTTACTTGGTCCTTTTCTGCATCCACTAAACAAGGAGAACTGCTGGCGAGAGATACTGTGACGTCTTTGACCAATCAATGTCAATTGGAACGATTTCATAACATTTCAAAAATTTAAATAAAGAGTGTGTTTGGAAACATTTTATAATAGTTCACCATTTTAATTAATGTCGACTACTATTTTGTAAACAAAAAATGTTACATTATTATGTAGAAATTATAAACAGGACTATAATTAATTTTCATATGTTGCGAGATAACAAAATACTATTCCATATTTAAATTTTATCCTGTAAATATAAACTTGCTATAAAATAAAATAGTTGTGGTTTCACAAGGTCTGCTGGTTTCTATTTGCAAACACTTGGCTTCACGGTTGTTCTAATGTTTGAAAATAGCTCCATTCTTGCGAGAAATAGACACTGAACAGTAAAAACAAGTTAACTGTCTAGAAATATGTACGTAGGACTCACCTCAAGAATGAAGCTGTATCCATATTTTACAAGCTTGGAGACCAGTTTTGTTGAGATTCCATTTTAGCCTTGAAAAATGCTCACTACTACACCATTAAATAAAGACACGGGGACAAAACCAATAGAAAATCAAACGAAACGAAAATAAGGCCATGATGTGTCCTGGTGAGAGATCCACTAACTACCAGTCATCATAAATGGAGGGAAGCAAAGCGTTTGCCCAATCAGGATAGAGAAGGCCTCTCATTGGACAGGAAGAATAAAGAGTTACAGTTCAAAGTTAACAATCCTGCTTTGGACACAAACCATAAAACTAAATAACTAACCAATTAATAGTTAATATTTACAACCAAGCCAAAACAAAGGGCATTGCTTAAATAATATTCCTATTGTTAAATAGTTTCCAATTAATTTGGTTATGTTAATGATGTTTTAATCAATTAAGTGCAGAATGAATTTGGTCCATACTGGCCGAAATATATTTTCATATAAATTATGGCCTAGACCTACCTCTGAGCAACACTTTAGCAATCGTCTTTAGATTAAATTAATTGTTTAGGTGGCCTGTATTCTTTTTTATTGAGTATTACTATTTATATAAGTGTTGTTCAAACATTACTATCGACATTTTTCCATTGAACCTGGATCATTTAATAGGCACCGCAGAAATAAAATAAACGCACAATGGGTCTATAATAATATTGTGAGGGAGTATTAGGGATAGAATGAATTTGATGAAAATCGGAGGAAATCTAGTTTCAAAAAAATGACAAGTTTGAGCAGCTTTGAGTGGGCTATAATTCACTGCAGAAGCAAATAATAAGTTAATGATACAATAAAAGTAGAACCCACGCGCGCGTGTTTGTGTTTAAGTGGGCTTGTACTATTAAAACACATCATGGAAAAACACATAAAAACAATGGCGACATTTCTGTAACACACTTTCCCTCAGCCCAGGATTTACACACCCATCGTTATTATTTAAAAGTTACTGAATTGAATTAAAAATATTAAAGAATACACCCCAAAAAAAATGTGTACCAAATTACTAGACTAAAAAAAACTGTATAAATATAAATTAAGCGCAAAAGCAAGGTCCCGTGATTATTTAAGCTATCGAGAGGCGTGATGAGGGGAGAGGGCGGAAATCATATTAAACAACATTTCTTTTAAATAACTAACAGTCGTCACCGGTATTTAGAATACAAAATAAAGACAGAAAAATCAAGTAGGTGAAATAATTAGAGAGAAACTTGATTTAAAGTTAAAAAAACAAAATCGGAGAATATAAAACATAATTGAAAAAAATGCTCGAGGCAGAAACAATATCACGAACCCAATTAAACATAATCAGTGAACAGATCGAGCCACAGTTGAGGATAAATACGAAACATAACAAAACAATACTGAGGAAATAGGGGGAGGAGTATAAAGTTAGTTCTCCCATGCATGTGAACAGCAGGTAATCCCAAACCAAAGGTCTATTGGACCCATCTTACAGTTAAACAACAATGACAACATAGAAAATACAATAACAATGACCTAACAAGGTCCCCCTTTCTAAAATATATATATATTATTCTCACAACAATGGTAAAAAAATAATCTAGAGTTGCAAGTTAAAACAAAGAACATATTATTAATTTAATTCATTTGAATAATACAAAGGAATAAGTTGTAGACAAGTCCTAGGTCAGATTAAGATAAATAAACCAATTACTCGTAATCTACATTTTAAATTCAAAATAGTTAACAGCTGTTAAAATGTAAGAAGACCAAAATTGAACGTTACCTTTCAGAAAACAGTCGGCCGGCAAACAAAAGTTTTGTCAACATAGTAACTGCACAACTTGCAAAAACAAAAGAAAGAAAAGGTACAATTCACAGCATCCCAAGACCAAGCAACTTGTAAATAGAACCACTGTTCCTCCACAGATAGATAGATAGCCAAAATGATGCTGCCACTCAACAAATAGATAGTCAAAATGATGTTGTTACTTATCAAATAGATAGATAGTCAAAATGACGCTGCCACTCATCAAATAAATAGATAGTCAAAATGACGCTGTCACTCATCAAATAGATAAATAGTCAAAATGATGTTGTCACTCAACAAATAGATAGTCAAAATGACGCTGCCACTCTGTGAAGGGAGAAGACAGAATAAACCACACAGCAATCCTGTGTTACGGTAGTGACGACCTAGCTCGGTTCATCCCAGACACTTATAGACACTCTGAGCTCAGTAGGTCCCAGGCACGTTCACCTCTGAACATAGAGAGGTTTTCACGGTCTCTCAACTCTCGGATTGTCACAGAGCAAGTTCTTCCCTACAGCCATTGTTAGCTATGGAACAAAGAGTTGCCAGTTTGCCTACTTGGAGGAGCAGGAAAATCTCACAGAGACGGAAGTGAAAGTTTGAACATGTCTTGAGTGACCCTCGGTCTTCGGAGTTCACACATGGCTTGATATCCTCACCCGGTGGACAGGGTTTGCAAACCCCACAAAGTGTGGAGAACCACCTTCGCAGGAGTACTAACCACTACACCAACTTGCTGTGAAGGCTCATCAGATGACCGTGGCCACGTGGTTCAAGGCGTCACTCGCACGGAGAGGAGTTCAAGGCTCGAGCTCCAGTTAGGTGTGCCGAGGGTGGTTTTTACCCTAAATGGTTTCCCACTCAAATGCGAGTACACTTCTTCTAGATTCTACCTTACTCACACCTACCTCCTAAGTATTAATATTACGGTTAGTCCGGATGGGTGGTAAGACGTGATTTGCGGGTATCAAAGTGGTTTATTTCGCGTCCTCGAGGATCCTTCCGGGTGGAGTGTGCTTTGTTTGACTTTCAACAACAGTGCTGCGAGGGCGGGCCGGCCTCGTCACGCTACCTAGGAGGGGAGAGGAGGGAGGGAATCGAATCTGTTGGGAAGAGAGGTCAAGCAGAACCACCTCCACCCCCCCTCCCCCCCCTTTAGGACCAGACTAATTTAAACAACCCACTCCCCGAGCTCAACAAGCCGCGAGAGGGCTCTTGTTAAGGCTGGGTTTTTATATCCATGCACAACGCACAACTGGTAGCGAATAGTGCATAGCACATAGTGCGCAAGAAGTTGAAATACACTGTTTTCAACTAGTGTGTTTATAATCGATACATAGTTAATAGTGTACAATGCATGAAGTTGGTCTAACTTTTAACTTTTTGTACTTTGTGCATGGAGTGTAGTCTAGAAGATAATCAATCATTTGGATTTGGGACGTATCAGCCAATGAGAATGCGAGGAGATTAAACCCCAGTACACAAGCAGACGAAAAGAGTTAGCTCATCTTCAAGTTATTTGTTTGTTATTCGCGAATTGTCATTGTTTTATCGTTAATGACTTTGATTGTCATTAAGATTTCAAATAAAATATAAATACTACATTTTTCATTCTGTTACTGAGGAATAAATCTACTATAATATTCACGACAGTAATAAAATCAGAACCAAATAGAAATTGAATTTAATTTAAAAGTACAGACAAAACTTTTAATTAAATTCAAGTTTCAAAAGAAACAGTTTTAATTAACTTTTTCCGAATGAACACTTTTTGAAGTATTTTCGAAGACGTTATCTAGTAGTTAAGAGGTTACACCATTTTTTATTAATAAAACACAATCGAATTAAGTACGACTTAATACACTACGTTTCATTGTAAGCCGATGTATTTTTCTTGTGGATTGTGCACAGTGCGCTATGCATGAATGTAAACCCAGCCTTAAACTTCCAACTCTAGCCGCTACAAAAAGAAGCGCGCAAATAAACCAACGGGAAGGAGTGGGGGGGGGAGGGGGAGGGTTACCACTGTGAGACTCTTTCTACTGGGGAGAGTGGAATTGGAAACCAACCTTTGTTTAAAATGAATTTATTTGGTGTCCCTTAACGAGGGAAGAACAAACAGCCGCTGGCTGGACAGTAAAATAAAATAAAAAGTTATCCGAGTAGACGAGTGGTTAGGGGAGCCAGCTTTATGGCTCAGAAACTGGAGGTTTGTGTTATTCGTGGCGGGGCGAAGGCCTGATAACAGTTCAAAAGAAGAAGGGATATATTTTATAAACAAGATACAGTCAACAATTACCATGGAATGTTCTCGGGACACAGCTCTTGCCGATGTCAAAAATAAAAGCATGAGATCAAGCGTTTTCACAAACAAGACAGGATAAAAGGCCTGTTGGAGCTCAGGACTGCACATGCGTAGCATCTCTCGGAGCTCAGTGATACGCACGAAAAACAAGGTGGCCTATCACACCCGCTATTGTTGGGTTACATTTTTCAGGTACGGGAGGGTGTGCCACTGAGAACATTGACTCCATTTCCTCCACTGTTGCACTTTACTTTGTGGCTGGGGAAAGGGTGGTTTTAAATCCATTTCCTCCACTGCTACACGGCACTTTTGGCCAGGTTAAGGGGAGGAGAGCTTTAAATCCACTTCCTTCACTGCTACACGGCACTTTGTGGCCAGGGGAGGGGTAGCTTTAAATCCCTTTCCTCCACTGATGCACGTTACTTTTGGCCAGTGAAGGGGAGGGGTGATTTTAAATCCATTTCCTCCACTGCTACACGGCACTTTGTGGCTAGGGGAAGGGTAGCTTTAAACCCCTTTCCTCCGCTACACGGCACTTTGTGGCCAGGGTAGGTGGTTTCAAATCAGACTGCCCAGGATCGCTGCTTGTAGCTCTAGCTGGGACCTCATAAGACAGACCAGGGTCCCTGCTTGTAGCTCTGACTGGGACCTCATAAGACCGTCCAGGGTCCCTGCTTGTAGCTCTATCTGGGACCTCATAAGACCGTCCAGAGGTCCCTGCTTGTAGCTCTGACTGGGACCTCATTAGACCGTCCAGGGTTCCTGCTGTGTAGCTTTGACTGGGACCTCATAAGACCGTCCGGGGTCCCTGCTTGTAGCTCTAATTGGGACCTCATAAGACCAACCAGGGTCCCTGCTTGTAGCTCTGACTGGGACTTCATAAGACCGTCCAGTTTCCCTGCTTGTAGCTCTGACTGGGACCTCATAAGACCGTCCAGGGTCCCTGCTTGTAGCTCTATCTGGGACCTCATTAGACCGTCCAGGGTTCCTGCTTGTAGCTCTGACTGGGACCTCATAAGACCGTCCAGGGTCCCTGCTTGTAGCTCTATCTGGGACCTCATAAGACCGTCCAGGGTCCCTGCTTGTAGCTCTGACTGGGACCTCATTATACCGTCCAGGGTTCCTGCTGTGTAGCTTTGACTGGGACCTCATTAGACCATCCAGTGTCCCTGCTTGTAGTTCTGACTGGGACCTCATTAGACCATTCAGTGTCCCTGCTTGTAGCTCTGGTTGGGACTTCATTAGACCATCCAGGGTCTCATGCATCATTTGTTACAGTGTGAGTACAAGCAGAGTTAGTGAACCTACTGCCCTGTACACTTGTTGCCGGGTCCCTTGTGGCTGGGACTACCCCCACCCCTCTCTACAAGGGTGAGTCTCAACTCCGACAAAGTTTAGAGGCCGGGTCACGTGATCCATTAACATTACTGCCGACAGTTGGGTCGTAGAAGAGGGGATGGGGGGGACCAAGAACACCTCGAGAACTAACCAACGATTTACAAACTGATAACATACTTACAGAAGAAGTCCTTGCGGGCTGAGGGGAGTCAGGCACGTTAGACAGAGTTTAGTAGTTCCTGTCCCAATGAGCTAAAAAATATATACCTCTTGAAAGTGTTAACTCTTGGCTGGGAATCGAGCTCGGGATTCTTGGATCTACAGGCAAGCGCACTGCCCATTTATTTGTCCGTGGTTGTTATCGTGGCGAGTTGTATTAATACTATAGGCCTACTCCTTATTGCCTATCCGGGATCTAAACCTAAACCTCCTAGTAACCGGCAGTACAGTTTACTGCGATACTGACGCCTTTGACCACCAGTAGGATTGGATAAAATTTTATTTTATTGTTTCTGTATTGAGTATTGTGGCATTCGCTGACCTTATCTCAAATACCACAACAATGTGTTTCTCAGGACTGATACTTTATAAATGTTGCTCTCACTATTCATCGAAAATATAATAAAATTTATATATTTAATTTCAACTTTCTATACATTATCCATGGAGTTGAGCATAGACGACCCTTGAACTTGAGACGTATCAGCCAATGAGAATCCGAGGAGAGGCTCTAGCCAATTAAATGCCAATTCACACAGAAGACGGAAAATATCTTCATATCGCTTCTGTTGATGTTTGTTGAAGTGCTTTGAGGCAGCCATACTTGATTGTAAATATAATTTTCTTTGCTTTAGTATCAATGATAATGATTTTTAAAATGGGTGGAAATAAAAGGGAAATATTACATTTTGGATTCCGTAATTGAGAAGTAGGGCCATCATAATATCCATAACAATGACAAACTCAGAACCAAATAAAAATCAAATTCGATTTAATAGTACAGGCACCAGTTAAACTAGGTTAAGCTGTTTCAAAATATGTACCAGTATACAGTTTAATGAAACTGAGTAAACCCCTAACACAAGGGATTTTAAATAGCTTTCCATCTATAGCAAAGTGGCTATACCTACATCTATGAATACAAATAATCGATTCTAGTCATCTACGAATACAAATAATCGATTCTAGTCAATCTTTAATCATTACTTCACTATAAACCATTGTATTTGTTTTTATAATGAATCATGCACTGTACGTTATTAGTTATGAATAGTTATAAACCCAGATTAAGTAATTTTACAATAAGTTAATTCTGTTACTTTCACTCTTTTATGACAACTTTATAATATATATTTTGAACGACTGTCCTAATTCTGTTTGAACACCCCCCCCCTCCAATTATTTCCGATGCACCGCATGCAGGGAGAACTAATGGTGTAGGCTCCCAACTCGTGGAATTAGATTACTCTCCCGCCATTAACGCTCCATAATGGACCCAAGTGCTACTGCCTGGCGGTGGCGAGAGGAAAGTAGCTGAAACTTGATACACAGTTCGGCAACACTCCGATAGAATGGGTGTGAGTTGCAAGTTCAGGTCGCAGATCCTGATATAAGATATCTTGGCAGGGGTACTTTGTAATGGAGGTAAGTTTTCACGGTCGAAATGTTTTACACTCCCCCTCTCCCCCTCCAATGAACCAGACCCAACCAAAAACCACCCATAGAGCACAAGACAAAACAAAGAGGCTTCTTCATATATTATTTTCAAAACCATATGAGGTCGTCTTTGTTCATCAAATCAAACCTTGTTTACTTCACAGATCATTTAACAGTTTATAGAGAATTATTTTGACACTTTCTCTATGATTTATAAAAAATTGTTCGAATAATAAATTTGTTGTTGGGAGACATACTTTGGAATTGAAGGATTTACACGAAAAATATTTGAAGGGAGAGCCTCAATTTCAGAAAACAATTATGTCTCAAGTTTTAGGCACCTATACCAATACTATTTAAATTTGTCTTTTTTATGTAAAAAAAAATATCTAAGTATTATTAAAGAAAAACAACTTTAAATTTTGAAGTTGAAATCTCTACCAATATTATGTTATTAAGTTATATT
Source organism: Timema genevievae (assembly GCA_902155825.1). NCBI lineage: Eukaryota > Metazoa > Arthropoda > Insecta > Phasmatodea > Timematidae > Timema > Timema genevievae. The sequence continues at coordinate 8,572 of CABFWO010002725.1, forward strand.
AATAGCGGGACCATAATGTAATTAAAAATTAAGTTGAGGTCTCTTCAAAAAAGATCTAGAACTGTCGCTGGGCTTTGCTACAAACTCTCCTGTGATTTAGACAAAGGTTTCTGTTTAGGAGAGTCTTAATACCCGTTCGGGTTCTTTGCTTACGTACTAATTATGCAAATGGTTCTAGGCATTATGATGGTTATATTTAGAATAAATGTACCAGCATTTGCATGGAGGGAAAGTGGAAAACCGTTTAGGAAAAACTACCCTCGATTCACTTGACCAAGATTCGAACCTCAACCTCAGTATCATCGGCAGTCCAGTCTACTGCGAGAGTAGCGCGTTAGACTACGGAGCAGTTTCATTCCAAACCTGCCACCCTGAAGTATTAATATCTTTTAGGTTAGACGCATATTATACAAATGAACTAAATATGAGGAATGTAGAGTATAAATTAAATGTACCAGCATTTGCATGGCAAAGGAGTGGTAAATCCTTTTAAAAATCAAACCCAAATCTCCCAGTCATCTAGTGAAAGACCTTTAGACCACTAAAGCAGGAATGTTTTTTTTGGAATGCAAATCTTTAAACTTTCCCAGCAATTAACTAAAACTTGGGTTAATTTCGGAAGTTCCAGGAATGTTAGTGCGCTGGTGGTGTGGCCCCTTTTAGTCAATGTTTTTGCCGCAGATTGGCTGCCAGGGTATACGCAATACCTTGTTTTATCCTGTGTTAGTTATACTAATCAATTGGTTATCCTTTTGCTTGTGTTTCTACGCCCACACCCTTAAAGTTGTGTAACAAACATCAGTAAAAACTCTGTTCTAATTAAAACTCAAGTAACACAAACCAATTCAAATTAGGAACAGGTTAAAACATTCCAAATACAACACAAAAACTCACAATTGTTTATTTGTTTATTATGTGAAAGAAATAATCTACATTAGAATGGATATGTTGATTGATAAAAATATGTATCATAAATTACTTAAAATATATTGGGAATATTATTATTATTAACATTTTCATTAGAATATTTACCTTGTGAATTCTTAAAAGTATTTATTTTTTCCACCTTATTATTGGAGCGAAGAAGCCAACCTCATATTTATTTTGAATGCTGTTGTTGTAGTCGAATTACCAACAAGAATATTATATTAAAACAATTCCTTACAAAAATACTCTCAGCCTGTCACCAAGTAGTTAACTGATATATCCACAGCACTTGTCATGTCACCAAGTAGTTAACTGATATATCCACAGCACTTATGTCACAAAGTAGTTAACTGATATATCCACAGCCCTTGTCCTGTCACCAAGTAGTTAACTGATATATCCACAGCCCTTGTCATGTCACCAAGCAGTTAACTGATATATCCACAGAACTTGTCCTGTCACCAAGTAGTTAACTGATATATCCACAGCCCTTGTCATGTCACCAGGCAGTTAATTGATATATCCACAGCCCTTGTCATGTCACCAAACAGTTAAATGATATATCCACAGCCCTTGTCATGTCACCAAGCAGTTAATTGATATATCCACAGCCCTTGTCCTGTTACCAAGTAGTTAACTGATAGATCCACAGCCCTTGTCCTGTCACCAAATAGTTATCTGACATATCTATAGCCTTTGTCATGTCACCAAGCAGTTAACTGATATATCCACAGCCCTTGTCATGTCACCAAGTAGTTAACTGATATATCCACAGAACTTGTCCTGTTACCAAGTAGTTAACTGATATATCCACAGCCCTTGTCATGTCACCAAGTAGTTAACTGATAGATCCACAGCCCTTGTCATGTCACCAAGTAGTTAAATGATATATCCACAGCCCTAGTCCTATCTCCAAGTAGTTAATTGATATATCCACAGCCCTTGTCATGTCACCAAGTAGTTAACTGATATATCCACAGCCCTTGTCCTGTCACCAAGTAGTTAATTGATATATCCACAGCTCTTGTCCTGTCACCAAGTAGTTAACTGATATATCCACAGCCCTTGTCATGTCACCAAGTAGTTAACTGATAGATCCACAGCCCTTGTCCTGTCACCAAGTAGTTAAATGATATATCCACAGCCCTTGTCCTGTCACCAAGTAGTTAAATGATATATCCACAGCCCTAGTCCTGTCTCCAAGTAGTTAATTGATATATCCACAGCCCTTGTCATGTCACCAAGTAGTTAAGTGATATATCCACAGCCCTTGTACTGTCACCAAGTAGTTAATTGATATATCCACAGCCCTTGTCCTGTCACCAAGTAGTTAACTGATATATCCACAGCACTTGTCATGTCACCAAGTAGTTAAATGATATATCCACAGCCCTTGTCATGTCACCAAGTAGTTAACTGATATATCCACAGCCCTTGTCCTGTCACCAAGTAGTTAACTGATATATCCACAGCCCTTGTCATGTCACCAAGCAGTTAACTGATATATCCACAGCACTTGTCATGTCACCAAGTAGTTAACTGATAGATTTATACTATTGTATTCACATTGTATTCACATTGTATTATACATTTTAATGTAGAAATACAAGATTGTTTTCTGTTCCATAGTTTAGTTAAAACAGTATAGTAAAATAATTAATCTCTAATAAATGATGATTTTTTTTTAAGTAAAAGGGAAAATATAGTATGTTAAACAATTAACAGCAAGAAACTGTGTACATGTATCACCAACATGAAGAACACCATGGCATGCTGGGAAAATATGGTTTTTATTGTTTTTGGAAGACAATATTTAAATACAAACATGGGAACGACACATTACAGACTTGATATGGGAGGAGGAATGAGCCGTTTTACCACAGCGTGCTTCCTATTGTCGAATGGGCCTCTTTGGGCCTAAACTCCCCACCCATGTACATCAACATTGTCCGATTCAAACCAATATACAATAAAATATAGATATTTCATGTACCTGGGATGTCAGGTCTTGAACAAACCATGCAACAATGCCTTGGAGGACTAATTTGTCTACTCCATCACCTACTAATCTTGTCAATCATTCATTAAACAAGTATGTTTTGGTGGACTACTCTGTGATGACTAAGCTATCATTAGTTTCTGACACAAGTTATCACTGTTTATTATACATGTACACTCGGCAACAAAATAACTGAAACTGTCACTTTATTAGACATGTACACTCGGCAACAAAAATACTGAAATGGTTGCTTTATTAGACATGTACACTCAGCAACAAAAATACTGAAACTGTCACTTTATTAGACATGTACACTCAGCAACAAAAATACTGAAACTGTTGCTTTAAGCTGTAAATGTTTACTAAAGGCAACACATATTTTATTTAACTAACAATACTGATAGATAAGTAAACATAAGTCCTACTGTATTTATAGGGACGACTAAGAAACAAGAGAATTCTGGCTTATTGGTTGCATGAAATGTATTTCATTGATATTAAGTTGTTCCACTGCTCGCACCCAAAACAAACAAACAAACGCAAGGGTGGTGTGGTCCGAGAGTGGATAATTGCATGAGGTTTGATATGTACAAATAGTGCCAACACGAGAACTGACTCAAAGACGCGAAGGACTGGTCACACAAATTGTACTTCAAGGAAAACACCAGGAGTGAAGTACAACTCACACATTTTAATATAGATAATGGCTGACAAAGATAAACACATGACCTCTTGGTGACACACGGCAGCTCAGTGACATGTGAGCTTCCTGGAAGAAGTAAAATGTGGATAAAGCTAATATAAACTAGGAAGTTCAAATGCGAATATCAATTAACATTATTGTCATAATCATCCATGCAAGTACGTGCTACACTTCGCTATGTCTGCATGTGGAGAATGCTATGCATGTCACGCATGGATACTTTTAAAAGTGAATGTGTATAAAAATATTTGCTTGAATGAGGCCCCATTTGTTTTGAAAAAAATTAGTATAGAGGAAAAAATAAACTTTTAAAACGTTTAGTATCAAATACCAATTTTCGACAAATGAGCATTCATACATATTATAAACTACCAAGAAATGGTTACTAGCCCATTCCTGAAGGAAAACAAATAAACATGTAAGATGTTTGAATCAATAAAGATTAGTTCTGATCATTTTTTGTTGATCTAAATATGAATTGTCAGTGAAAACTCCAAACGAGTGCAGAGAAAATGTGCCGGATGTGAGCTCCGCGCTAATTTCCAACAAACATTCACCTCGACTGTCAGAACTGCAGCGTTTTATTGAGGGACATAAAAAAAATAAGGCAAATCAAGCTACGGGAAATTGAAACATCATTTTAATAAAAAAAACAAATGCAACGATTTCTCTTTTAATCATCAAGTTTAGCTTTTCCCAGATATTGATAGATTTAAGATCTTGGTAAAAACTTTGAAAATGTAGCTTTCAGTTGGAATGTCCAAGAAAATATGTTTTGAAACAACAAACTTGTTTAAAAACCATTTTAAAATAAGAGTTTTATGACCTTGAACTAGTAAAACAAGTGTACCAACCCTAGTTGTGAATATTTTTTACAATATTGAGAGTCTTTCGAACGACATCCAACCCTTAAGATAATGACCACGCCCTAGAGCTACTGGGATGACTGATTGGTCCATCTGATCACACAGCACTAGGTCACTGTGTCCTAGTAACTGTAGGTCAAGAACAACCAAACAACTAGTATTAACCATACCTTGTCTTACTATAGTATATTTTGGTAGAAAGGACATTTTCGAAAACGATAAACATATGTTTTGTGGTCATGTGGTTTAATGAGTCATTCCTGCACTAGACCAGGCTTCCGGCCACAGGAGTTTAGGGTTCAAATCCCAAATAGGTTTACTGAGGATTTAGTTTAAAATGGTTTATCAATTCTCCCTCAATATAAATACAAGTACATTTCTACTTAACTTTAACTACTCATCACTACACCACCAATGTAGTTAAACGGTGATAGTCCGAATATGCGGTGAGACGCGGCGCAGAATAAACCAGTGGTACAGAGGCTACATCCGTACCAGTCCAATTACACGAGGGAGAAATCGTTGGTTGCAACTCTAGTGTCAACAAGATAAACTACCCGCAAACTTGATTCACGACTTACAAACCAAATCTGGAAAATAAGTTTTTTCTCCTCCAAAAACATGAACAAAGCTTGTGTTAACCTTTAGACCATTAATTGTAATAATATTTTAACTCAGTAAAGGGCCGTCTTACCCATAATACCCTCTATAGCGAGTAGGCTGCTGGGAAAGATTATTAAAACTATTGTTTTTATTGTAACTTGTTGTAAAAATAAAACTAGGCCAAAGTTATTTGAGGGCAAGGTCAGGTCAAGGTCACATCTCGCCATGTCGTCAGCAGACACAGGGAGAGGAGGGGGGCGCCAGGGGGCACTCCTCCTGGTCCCCGGGTCTGGGCCGACCCCTGCGACCAGGCAACATGGCCCGGTCCACCGCCTGGTCCATGCGCTGCATGATGCGTTCCAGGAGAAGTTCCACCGCCAAAGACACGTTCATTCCAGTCACTGCGCTAGTCTCCACGTATACCAACCTGACAGCAACAACACTAGTTATATACACAGCCACCAGACCCCAGAATGGCATTTATTACTCAATAAAAAGCGACATTTCAGCACTTTTGTGGTGTTACCTAGGACAACTCATCTGTACTTTTCGCTCATCTTGCGAGCTGTTTGTTACCTCTTGTGTGGTGTTACCTAGGACAACTCACCTGTGCTTGTCAGCCTTCTCCTGAGCTGCTTGTTAGCCCTTGTGTGGTGTTACCTAGGACAACTCACTCGTACTTGTCAGCCATCTCTTGAGCTGCTTGTTAGCCCTTGTGTTGTGTTACCTAGGACAACTCACCCGTACTTGTCAGCCATGTCCTGAGCTGTTTGTTACCCCTTGTGTGGTGTTACCTAGGACAACTCACCCGTACTTGTCAGCCATGTCCTGAGCTGCTTGTTAGCCCTTGTGTTGTATTACCTAGAACAACTCAGCTGTACTTGTCAGCCATCTCCTGAGCTGTTTGTTACCCCTTGTGTGGTGTTACCTAGGACAACTCACCTGTACTTGTCAGCCATGTCCTGAGCTGCTTGTTATACCTTGTGTTGTATTACCTAGAACAACTCACCCGTACTTGTCAGCCATGTCCTGAGCTGCTTGTTCAGACACAACTCTCTTGTCCTCAAGGTCACACTTGTTCCCGCAGAGGATCACGTCTGGGTCATCGCAGTAAGCGTGAGTCTGCACACATCACCAACAGTCACTGGGGGGGAGGTTATGTTGCGAGGGTCAGGGACAGGACTAGAGTGGCAGCTCATGTAGCGAGGGTCAGGAACAGGACTAGAGTGGCAGCTCATGTAGCGAGGGTCAGAAACAGGACTAGAGTGGCAGCTCATGTTGTGAGGGTCAGGAATAGGACTAGAGTGGCAGCTCATGTTGTGAGGGTCAGGAACAGGACTAGAGTGGCAGCTCGTGTAGCGAGGGTCAGGAACAGGACTAGAGTGGCAGCTCATGTAGCGAGGGTCGGGAACAGGACTAGAGTGGCAGCTCAAGTTGCGATGGTCAGGAACAGGACTAGAGTGGCAGCTCATGTTGTGAGGATCATGAACAGGACTAGAGTGGCAGCTCATGTTGCGAGGGTCAAGAACAGGACTAGAGTGGCAGCTCATGTTGCGAGGGTCAAGAACAGGGCTAGAGTGGCAGCTCATGTAGCGAGGGTCAGGAACAGGAATACTCATCTAGCACCGCAGTTGTAGCAGAATATGAACCACAAATTGTTTTCAAACAACAAACATTGTCTATACAACTACGACAGATACGAGACAGAGCAGTGGGTTGCATACAACTAGAACACTATGAAGTACATTTATAACATGTGCCTCGTCCATGCTCAGGGATGTTTCTTTCTTCAAGGTAGAAGACAGAGTGCACACATTATGCTAGTTTTCTACTTCTCTCGTAACGTGGGCTGTTTCTCGAGTCACACACCTCATCTCACAAATTACTTTCCTCCATAAATATTAATTTCATACAGACTATAACAAAAACTACATTCATATCTCTCAGTCACAAAATTTATCGTAAAGCATGTTTTTCCTTTCAATAAAAACTAACCTAAAGTGTCATTATCTTCTAGCCATCAGCGACTTCAAACCGTCAAATTGGCAACACTGGAAGAGTCGGGATTCAGAAGATGACATTAAGGTGAATATGAATAAGTATATAAATATAACGCGTGCTCTGCAAGTCGTGAACACACATGCAAAATAATTACAAGCGTGCTAAAGCTTTCACACAGTGTGCGAGGCAGACAGAGGATCTGTGACTGGCCTACCCTCAATTGATCCAGCCAGTTCCTTATTTCCAGGAACGACTGTTCGTTAGTGAGGTCAAACAGAAGAAGGAAACCCATGGCGTCCCTGTAGAAGGCGGTGGTTAGGCTACGATATCTGCGACATAACCAGCGTTGAGTTAGCTCTACAAAGAACTGTAGTAGTTCTGGCCATGTCAAGATTAGAGACAGTCAGGAAGTGTAGATCTTAGGACATTCTTGTTACAGAACTAGCTATCAGCTACAAATGTTCTAGTCTAAGATAATAAGAACATTATGAATTAAATAGACAAGTTATTAGAGTTGATGGGTGTGGCATAGCCGCATTTAAATACCGTATTATTTAAATAGAAAAATGACACCTGGACACAGGAATCGAACCAGGGACCTTTGATTTACAGTGCCAATTCTCTTAGCACTGAGTTATCCAGAAGTTGTACCATGCCCTGTCATAAAGATTGCTCAAATGTAGCCGTCGATTTCCACATGTACATCACAGACTCAGTCTTAAAATATGAGTGAAGGCTAACCCTGGGCATGGTATGACTCTTGGATAGCTCAGTGGTAAGTACTATGCCAAAGGTCCCCGGTTCAATTCCCATGACCAAGTACCATTTTTATATTTAAAGAATATAATAAGACTAATTATTATTATTACTGTGGCTAGTTAGCAAATCTCAGAGCATTAAACAAGAGTTTTTTTAACCATCCAAAAGGCAATGCTGCCATCTATTATCTGCAATGGCAACTGAACAAGAGTACCAACCTCTCCTGGCCTGCTGTGTCCCACAGCTGCAGATGTACCCTCTGACTGCGACCTTGGTTCCGATATGTCTACAACAGATATAAGACATTTCAACAAACAGTTTTCAAACAGTCTATAGAGCAAGCTGGCACTTGATATATCTACAGGAGTACAGAGCACAGCCCATTAATTTTCATTTTATAGGGGTATTTTATGAAGGCTTTCTGAACATACTGATTATATCAGCGCATGACTTACAAACTAGCTTAGGTAGTCTAAAATACAAAACACTCAGTCTCCTGCCCATTTATTTATTATTGTGCAAGAAAGAGCTTCAATTTCATCACTGGTACTTTTTTGATTATGCCAATAACTAAACCAAGGACCCTTAATTAATAATGCAGATTTGCTACTGACTGAGATAAGCTACGAACATACAGTAACTACTCAGGGTGTAGCTTATAAGATAGGGCCATAGTGTAATGAGTCAAGGTAAGACTGCTACCTTGCTTGGTTCCACTATGGTTCAACTTGTAAGATAGGACCATAGTGTAATATGTCAAGGTAAGACTGCTATATTTTAGTGTAGTGAAGTGTGGGAAACTGGTGAACAAAGCAATCGCCGAAGAATAGACATGTTGTAATATCGGGGTACACTGCAAGGTCAGGAACTAATCTGTTCTTCAGTCTGGTCTCCTTAGGACATGTAGAGGGGGAGGCTGAATATCTAATAACCCCGCCCCCCTGCATGAAAGGAGGACTGCCAACCACTCACCATCCTCTTCTCCCTGAAGTCTATACCGACGGTGGAGATGAACCGCGACTTGAACGTTCCATCCGTGTACTGGTACAGGAAACTGGTTTTACCAACGCCGGAGTCTCCCAGCGCCAGAAACTTGATCAGGTAGTCGTAGTCCATGGCGGCCACTGCGACACACAATACAGCTGGTAGAATATAGTTGGGAAATGTGGAGGGATATGAGCCCTGGACTTACGACTTAGCGTGCAAATTGAGCTAACCCCCACCCCCCTATTTGTTTTGTTACTCACATATTCAAGGCACATTCTGTAAGATAAGGGCCTACCACGAGTAAGTATGAAACACAAGCCTCAATTATAAGAAACATTAACTCAACAACAAACCCTATTGGCAACCCAAGAACTACAGGTTTAACTGGGCGCACACAGTGCCCAATATTTAACTACACAACAGGGTGTGGGCTTAGTAACATTCCTTAGCAGATATAAAACCAAAAGTGAGGGAAATATCCAGGTAAGTTACATTCACTAGGATTAAAGTTCTCCTGACGCTGTTGAGCTCAGCTACTTTATTATAGCAACCAACTGGAAATACGATAAAAAAAAAAGGACTTGAGATCGTATATTAAACTTCAATAAGAATCAAATAACGATTAAATGCAAAATTAAAACTACCAAAATCTCTAGCTAGTTTATTGCTGGATCTACCAACCTGTTGCCTTAAGTCAACGCCCCCTTTTTCTTAAGTCGAATTTTAGGATTTTAGTCCCAGGTAATTCACAACAAATACTATTTTTGACCTAAAAACACAATTAATTTTTAAGTTATTTAAGAATTAAATCATGTTTTTTGTCGTATTTATATGAGAGTTTTCGTGTTAAAACATTATTTTTAATTCTAGTTTGACGCGTGCCTAGCCTACTGCCAAGCGGTTGATAATTTCAGAATCAATTAATCAAATGAGTTCCTTATTTAATTGCTCATCCAAGTTTTATACCTTTCATTTATAAAGTCATATGCATTATAGAAATTATTTTATTATTAATATTGGACCATTTTAAAACAAATGATTAATTATCGAGTTAAGCTTACATTTATAAACAAATTCTGAATAAATAAATAAAAATAAAAGCCTAAAAAGATTATATAAGAAAGCTTTCTGTAGATGGTACCACCTACAACCCTACCTCATTCTTACGTTCCTCAATAATATACAATGTGTGAAACTTAAAACATGGTAGTTAAGACACAATTATTTTAACGGAAATATTGGGAAACAAAGGTCATAAAATAAAAAATAGTCTTTAACTTAATTATACAAATAAATTGAAAAAAATCATTTATATGATATTTTAAAAGGTAAATGCGTGTTTGAATGTTGGTAAACTTGTCTTTTATTGACGATTGTCAAATTTTATGTCTAGAATTTGTTAAAGTATAACAACCATTACTGTCGTTTTTGAAGAAATAAAACTTTATATTATATTATTCTTGATGTGGCAAATAGTTGTATAGATCAACAGAAATGCCGTCTGTCGATGTTCTTCCTCCGGGAGAAACAAATGAAAATGAGACTCCAACAACTCAACCTATTGTTGGTATTATTTACCCTCCGCCAGAAGTGAGAAGTATCCTTTCAAACGAGAGTTAATGAACGAGGAGAGTGGGATTTGCAATTTATTTCAATAATACACTTAAATCAAAACTAAACAAGTGTCTTTACAGGTTACCAACACCCGAGATTTTCTGATTATGTCTTCGACCAACTTATAGGCTGTATCCAAATTCTCTACTTGTCCTTAATAAGACTATATTATGTACCCTTGCCAGTTGTATCACTAATCAGTGACCAATTGTAGATCACACGCCCTTGAGTCCAAGGATGGAAGCAATTCGTTGACATGTCCTTTGTGTGGTGTTTGATTGGCAATTGTTTTATTATTCACTTTCTGTCTGTCAGAACTTTAGAAACTTTCTTTATGGTGTTCCCCATTTTAAGGGATGCTAAAACAGATACGTTTTGTTGGCCACTATTAAGAAGTTGGTTATTTCGTAAAGGTTGATTAATCAATAAATGCCCACCTTTTTTTTTTATCACCTTAAGGAGAAAATTGTTTATTGACATGGTTTAATTTTTGAAAAACTAAGGGAAAACAGTTAACGCAAACAATAAAATGGTCCAGATATTGAACTCCTTACCTGTAGGCTATTTATTTTCATCAAGTCTGATAGGTCTACTTGATTGGTAGGTAGTAGCACCCCCCACATCCGAGGATGTAGCAAGCATCATTGCTGTTCAAGTTGACTGATAGAGTCTATGATAGGAAGTGCGTGAGGAGTGTGAATTCATCCTGTCTACAACCCTCGAGACTATTTGGGAACAGCCAAGAATACACACTCGAGCCTTCCTCACTAGGTTATATTTTATGTTGGACAAGAAATGGGTATTGAAACCCATGGACCATACCGTAACATTTAGAACAAGTTCTTTTCTAACCTGAAAATTACTAAATGTATCTAGACCTACCTTAAAATAAAATAAAATAAAATGGGGAGAATCCAACCAATGCTAAATTCAAAATTATTAAAAATCTTAGTTGTAGTGAAAATCCAAAACAAAACTAACCTAAGTGATGCAGGAACAAATATCGTTGGAAATTCATTAAAATTGCAAGACCGAAGCTTTAATTAGGTATATTATAGAGTTGAATAACAGCAACTTGACAGTGACAACAAATTAATACAAACACAACACAAATTGGTAAATGAATAGGGGCCTAGTCTCAGAAATATCCCTGTACAAGGATTCGACAGACAGGTCACATGAGAGAATATCAGGTTCGGGTTCTGCAGCGACCACACTTGGCTCTCTTTCGCAACACACATATTTCTTGTAAGTGACTTACCGTACTTTCCTTAGCTAGAACACTAACGATATAACATACAGCAAACTCGCACGTAAGGCTTCATTACGACTAAACTGTAGTTCTGGTAAATATCCGTCACATATTAAAATAAAGTAATAATAGACCTAATATATTTCAAGGCTAAATAACGTAATAAACTATTACTAGGTACTTGGGGGGCCTGACATAGCTTAACCTAACCTTCATTACGGCACGGTTACTCGGCTGACTTGATCTAACCTTGCTACTGAACATATTATTCATTAATATCCATAAGAATATCAATTAATATTCACCAAAAAAATTGACTTGGGTAGCCTAGTGCTTTATAAGATGTCATATCTTGAGGGATCATGGGAGAGATCACATGTTTGTTTGGTACGTTTGTGAGTTGTTTAGATGTTAAAAATAAAATAATAATTGTAGCTAATTATAGTATAAATCGAGTCACTGATTCCTTGGGAGTTTAATTTGTAATTATTTGCTGTCTTAGTTAAAATACAGTGTATTGTGTTCAGTCATCACTCTTTAAGTATTGTCCAAACGAAGCTGATCTGGTTTGAAACTAGGACGAAGGTACACCAACCAAACCTGGTGAAAACATACCAACCTCACACAACTCGCAAGTGAGCCGGGCCCTGAAAACCCTTATTCAGTCAATTAAACATTTGTATTAATTAAAGACATTATTTATACAATATCTCATGTACCGACCTAACCTTAATTTATCTTTTTTTTTTAGAAAGAATCTTGGATAACTTCCTTAACATATTTCAGATATTGTCGACAAAACCGCTAGTTTTGTAGCCAGAAATGGTCCTGAGTTTGAGGCCAGGATCAGGCAAAATGAATTGGGAAATCCTAAATTCAATTTCTTGAATTTTGGAGACCCTTACCATGCCTACTACCAACACAAGGTGAAGGACTTCCGAGAAGGCAAAGGTGAGTTTGTTTTGTTCCTTCGCAGAGCTGCTCCTGTCGCAAACTGTGTACAAGGGTCAAGGGAGGGACATGGACCCCAGCAAGGAAACAACGAGGCAAAGACAATAAAACATTAACACACACTTTTTCAATTATATTAGTCGAGGGGGGATATTTTTAAAACAGATAAAGGACAAAAAAAAAGTTGATTGCTTATTAAATATCAACCTATATTCATCAATACACAAATGAAACAGTGCGCACATTATATATGGTTTAAACAAGATGATGGACATCCTCAAACATCATTTATTGCCAGCAACTTCGTCTTTGGGGTAGAGAGGAACCTAGGTTGGAGGAAGTGTGCCTGAATTATTGTGGAGAGAGGATGGGAAAACCACCCTCAATACCAGGGCTGTGGTGTTAAGAGTCAGTAAAAATGTTCAGTTACGGCTTCAAAATAAAAACTTATACAGTACCATAGCAATATATGGTAAATATATAAATTTAATATTATACTTTTTTAATTTATTAGGAAGGGGTGACCCTGCGGTCTAGAGGTAAGGTGTCGGACTTCTGTGCTGAAGGTTTGGGGTTCAATCCTAGGAGCCGGCACAGATTTATCTGATTGCCAAACCCTTCCTTCACCTCTGACAAGACGTGTATTAATCACAACTTGTGAATGTGTGGAATGCCAGGCCTCCACCGTGGTTCGGATCCCACGTTAAACTGTAGGTCCTCCATTTCATCTCACAACCACCCTACTATTACACATTAGCGTAATGCGTATAAACCAAACAGGTAGTAAGACGAGGTAATAATAATAATTCTATTTTTTAGGACCAATATTTGTAATTTAGATTGACAAGTGACAACATTATTTAAATATAAATTCACAATATCAAAGAAGCTTCCCATGAAGTAATTTGTATTGGAGCATTTTAATGCAGTTAATTTGTTATTACTAATTAATACATTTAGTCATTCTTGAAGGAGTCGAAGGCTTGATGTACCGACTCCACGACCCTGCTCAGTACACTCAGTACACTCGATCTCCCCATCACTGGTGATCTGGTATTTCACTGCCTCGACGCTCTAGACCGTGTGGCTGTGTTTTAATTGGGCGTGAAGGGATTGTTTGAACTTTGTCGGTTTCATTTGTACAACCGAGAGTTTTTCTTTCCAGCTGGAGCAGACTCCTGCTTTATACTTGTGTGTTCTGCTCCTTGAAAGTTAGCCTTCCATCAAGACATGGTTGTGTCTCATGAGATTTTGCTCATAATGTGTTGCCAGAATAATCAGAGTTTGTTCAGACTGTACTAGCTCTTCTTACCCTGGCAACACGACACTGAAAACTGTGTGTCCCCAGGTCAAGAGCCCACCATTGGAGGAGGGCCAGCACCCTCGAAGGCCCTGTTGTCCGCCACGCAGCAGAAACAGCAGGATATCCTGAAACAAGTGGAGCAGCCTTTCATCCCCAAGGATCCTCCTGCCGAGTTTGAGTTCATCGCTGACCCGCCCTCCATTTCCGCTCTTGATTTGTGAGTCCTAGTTCATGCCCAGGAGCAGTATACCTAACTCTCCAAGTAGTAAGAAAAGGACTGTTCACATTTCTCGGCACAGATCAAACCTATTAGTTACTCTGATTGGGTAAGGAAGATAAAGGTAGAACTCGGAGGATATGTACCTGCATTTATGTTTAGCAAGCGTGGGAAACCATTTAATAAACATCATCGGTACACCAGACCGGGGTTCAAACCTTAATTTCCCCGACATTGGTAGTCCAGTATATTGCGAGAGTGACGCCTTAGACCATTCAACCACCGAAGCGAGTTTTTGTAAATATATAAACAAGTCTCGCTTGCTCTTGGGAGTATCGTAGCAGTACACAACTAATTGCATCTTAAGAAGCACAACTAATAGAACAAACCTCTTTGTAAACGTTAACTTGAGTTACACACTACAATAAAAATGACCTTGACCTGTCGAGACTAGATTGAGCGTTTGTTTCCTTCCAGGGACATTGTGAAGCTGACAGCTCAGTTTGTGGCGCGTAATGGCCGTCAATTCCTGACCAACCTGATGAACCGGGAGCAGCGAAACTACCAGTTTGACTTCCTGAGACCTCAACACTCCTTGTTCCAGTATTTCACCAAGCTCCTGGAACAATATACCAAGGTACAAGGTCGCTGTTGACAACAAGAAAGTCAAGGGTTTGAACTACCACAACTCAAAAATAAGCCTTATTTAAATACATGTATAGAAATTACCCATATTTATTTGTTAAAAACAAAACAAACTCATATATCTAGCTCGTGTTTATTTTTAAACAAGAACTTACCAAAAACTCTCAAGCGGTTTCATATTTAGAGCTATCATTTTCAAGTTGCTTTCGGACATCTTGAGGTTACAAGTCGTGATGTTGGGTAAAACATGATTAACAAAGTGTGAAGATGAATAAACAACAGATTTGATATAAGTACCGTATTTCACCGCATAATTGTCACATATTTTATGCCTAATTTTTGTGGGAAAAAAGGGGGGTGCGCTCATTATGTGAAGCTTAAAAAAAACAGCGCAAGTAAACAATCACTAATTTAACTTGCGCGGGATGATGCGAGTCTTACCATATCATGTGCCTTATGCTTGGTACAGTAGCCCCATGGCTTCTTTGGTGCTGACTGACAGCTCACAGCTGACAGCTGACGGCTTTAAAAAGCTACCTGACCAAATTATGTATCCCTACACCAAACCATATGATCTGCAAAAAACATGTGTTTAGCAGCTGTCACTTCTGACAGTCAAAATTTAGGTATATACCTATCTGTTGACTGTCAGAAGTCAGCTGTGAACTGTCAGTCAGCACCAAAGAAGTCATGGGGCTACTGTAGCTTCGCCTGCCTTCCCACCCCCATTGATACAAACCACGCAACGCACCTTTCGGAAATATAGCTGCTGACATTGCGTTGAGAATCCCAGGCTCGTGGTGCGCGAGAAGACAACTGCCCATCCAAGGTCAACAGTTATAGATCTCTAGGGGTGCATGGAACTGAGGGGGAGTGGGAGAGGGAGGGAGTATCTTGGCTCTGTGACGTGGCCAACAGGACTATACCGTGCGGCAATAATGTGGTGAAATATGGTAATGAGGATAACTGCCACATTTAGGACTTGGAAACTCACTGTGCTACATTAATAACTAAACATTATAGTACTATAGCACATCTCTAGGATATAAGTCTTTGTAACAAAGGTGTTCTTGTATCAGGTCCTGATCCCTCCCAAGGACCTCATGTACCGTCTTAAGGATGAGTGTGACTACATGGGCTCCATCTTGGAGCAGGTCAAGTACCGCGCCGAGTGGCTAAAGTACCAGGAGGCTCAGCGCCGCAAAGAGGAGGAGGAACTGGAGAAAGAGAGGGGTAATGTAGCGTCAGCCCTCTGACTCGTATAGTCAATCGGAACAGATCGTGGTTGTCCAGTCACTATCTCTAATATCATTCAAACTTGTTTTATTCTATTTTCCAGTTGCTTATGCACAGATCGACTGGCACGACTTTGTCGTTGTGGAAACAGTTGACTATCAACCGTTTGAACAGGGCAACTTCCCTGCGCCGACTACCCCGGATGAGGTGGGGGCTCGGGTTCTGATGCAGGTAAATGATGCCAACACGAGTTGACCCAATGTTCTAAAACTGCACACAATCAAATTTCTACGAGGAAAGCCTTTTTTGCTTTTTTGAGGTAGGTTGTAATATTTGGAAGAAAGGTGGACCTTACACGGCTGTCACTGGACAGAGAGGAACACAATTCACACTTTACACTGCTGCCACTGGACAGAGGAACACAGTTCTCACTTTATACTGCTGTTATTGGACAGAGAGGAACACACTCCACACTTTACACTGCTGCCACTGGACAGAGAGGAACACACTCCACACTCTACACTGCTGCCACTGGACAGAGAGGAACACACTCCACACTCTACACTGCTGCCACTGGACAGAGAGGAACACACTCCACACTTTACACTGCTGCCACTGGACAGAGAGGAACACACTCCACACTCTACACTGCTGCCACTGGACAGAGAGGAACACACTCCACACTCTACACTGCTGCCACTGGACAGAGAGGAACACACTCCACACTTTACACTGCTGCCACTGGACAGAGAGGAACACACTCCACACTCTACACTGCTGCCACTGGACAGAGAGGAACACACTCCACACTCTACACTGCTGCCACTGGACAGAGAGGAACACACTCCACACTTTACACTGCTGCCACTGGACAGAGAGGAACACACTCCACACTCTACACTGCTGCCACTGGACAGAGAGGAACACACTCCACACTCTACACTGCTGCCACTGGACAGAGAGGAACACACTCCACACTTTACACTGCTGCCACTGGACAGAGAGGAACACACTCCACACTCTACACTGCTGCCACTGGACAGAGAGGAACACACTCCACACTCTACACTGCTGCCACTGGACAGAGAGGAACACACTCCACACTTTACACTGCTGCCACTGGACAGAGAGGAACACACTCCACACTCTACACTGCTGCCACTGGACAGAGAGGAACACACTCCACACTCTACACTGCTGCCACTGGACAGAGAGGAACACACTCCACACTTTACACTGCTGCCACTGGACAGAGAGGAACACACTCCACACTCTACACTGCTGCCACTGGACAGAGAGGAACACACTCCACACTTTACACTGCTGCCACTGGACAGAGAGGAACACACTCCACACTCTACACTGCTGCCACTGGACAGAGAGGAACACACTCCACACTTTACACTGCTGCCACTGGACAGAGAGGAACACACTCCACACTCTACACTGCTGCCACTGGACAGAGAGGAACACACTCCACACTTCTGCCACTGGACAGAGAGGAACACAGTCCACACTTTACACTGTTGACACTGGACAGAGAGGAACACAGTCCACACTCTACACTGCTGACACTGGACAGAGAGGTAATGGCTGCCCCTTGAAGAAAATGGGTGGTTACTGCCCAATCCCTACACCTAGGGTTAGTTCTGAACTCGTCAGGAAGAGTGGAACTATCATTTATGTTCTGTTTAGGAGCGTATCGAGGATGGAGAAGAGATTGAGATGCAGATAGAGAGCGAAGATGAAGAAGACGAAGAAGAAGAGGACGAGCAAGAGGAAGAGAAGGAGTCTGATGAAGAGAGCGGACCAGAGCCGGAAGACCAACTGGCCAAAGAAGCCAAGGACAACACTCAGGTGAATACCAGACCGACATCGTCACCGATCGCTTGGGGTTCGAATCCCGCTTGTGTGTGCTGAGGGGGGATTAACACTCCCACAGCGGAAACAAGACGCTGTGGAAATAAATAATAGTAAGACCCAGTTTGGGTATATTTGACGGTTTAGCTAAAGTTTTTATTTTTTTGGGAATATATTTAGTATAGTTAATATCATTTGGGACTCCCCAATTCCCTCAAAATTGATGGTATCGAAATAATTGAGCTTACTAATACAAGCTCCGGTCTCTTTTATCGCTAACTCTCAACTCCCACACAGTTGAAGTTGTATTCAAACAAAGCGGAGACATCCTTTTCATCGGGATCATTAGTAGCGTGATATTTGTGTTTTAGTGACCTTGAACATTTCACATACTGAACGGCATATAAATTAATAACATTTCATGAAATGTTGGGTTGGGTTAGAAAATATTGAAATGGTAAATGTTGCTAAGGAGTTGGAATCAATTTTTAAAAAAAACTGACTAAAATCAATAAAAAGAGGATTTGTGGTACCCGATCTCTAATATTTGGTAATTTCCCCCTTGAGTGTTGGCAGCTAGGGATCCGGTGAGTCTTATAGTTCCAAATAGAAACATTTTTAAAGAAAGAGAAACCAATGCTGTAAAGTTTAACACTATTAAAACTAGATTTGGATTCACAGGAAATATAAAGAGTACACGCAGATATTAAAGTTACACTAATATGTTAGGGATAAGGAAGGTTACATTTATAGGAAGTGTACCCACATTTGCTTGGAGGTAGAGTGGTTAAACACTAAGGGAAAAACTACAATCGACCTCGGTACGTCCAACCGGGATTTGAACCCCGATCTCCTTGTCATCAGCATTACGGTCTTGTGAGAGTGACACCTCAGACCATCGGACCACTGAAGTGAGTTTAGTCTGTATTAGACTAATAGATAGCGTGCACCCTGTACTAAGAGTTATGTAAACCAACTAGCGTTAGTTCTGCCTGTACTGACTCAGTATTGCTGTGGAAGGTTCTGTATTGACTCAGTATTGTTGTGGCAGGTCCAGGACATGGAGGAGGAGTCCTCCAGTGAGGAGGAAGAAGAGGAAGTCTCGGTTCCATCGACCAAGAAGACTCAGCCCCCACCGCCCCCACAACCAAGGGACATACAGCAGCCGCCCCCGCTGCCTCCGTCCCCAGACAAGGTCATAGTGAAGAAGGGCTACGACCCCAAACAAGGTACGAGTGGTGTACCCCAGGAGGTCCCAAGCTCTGATGAACCTAGTTAGGTAGCCTCTGACAAGCTATATTGTACATGCACTGACGTAAAGGGTCCTATACCATGTTCCAGCGGTGAAGAGTAACCGTCCACCCGCCCCAGATGAGTTCCTCATCTCGCCCATCACAGGAGAGAAGATCCCGGCGAGTAAAGTGCAGGAGCATATGCGCATTGGTCTGTTGGACCCTCGGTGGGTGGAACAGCGAGACAGACAAATACAAGACAAGATGAACCAGGAGTCGGTGTACGCGCCAGGTGAGAATGCACGAGTGTCTGTGTGCGCCAGGTGCACTACTTGTGACCTCGCAGACTAGGGAGCCAGCTCTACCTGACAGTCCATCATATGTTTCATATAACTGTTTTTTTCCATGAATGTTATCTGCTTTTGTTTTTAGGTTCCGCCATTGAAAAGAGTTTGAAGATGTTGGCTGAACGTCGTACGGATATCTTTGGTGTTGGCGATGAGGAGACAGCCATTGGTAAGAAGATCGGAGAAGAGGACAAGAAGAAGGACGACAAGGTACGTTCAAGGTCTCCAGTTCATATCCTAGCTAAACACATTCAACAAATATCTTAGTACTGAATGTCGCTAAAGATTAATTTATCTTTCACATTAAAAAAAAAATTAGATAAAATTATAAAACCCACCTGATCTTAAAAGGAGGCTTATTCATATGTTTCATTTTATAAAAATGTTTTTATAATTTAAATAAGCATTATACCAAAAAATAACATTTAGCCACAATTTTTAATTTTTCAATTAAAAATTAAGAAATAATGTGAACAAAAGAGAAGAAAAAGATAATCTAACACAAATACTTGAGGAAGCTTACATTTTCCAAGGTTCGAATTTGGATAGAAAAACACAGAAAGATATTCCATGGAACTGCATGCTAGAAGAATGTGCTCGTTTCTAATGTGTTCATAAATATGTCTCTTGATATAAAAACCAATATTTCCAAAAACTCAAGTAGAAGTTTGAAGAAGTGGGGAGTGTAGGAGTGTAATAAATTGAAGAGAAAAGTGTGTTTGTTTATATCTAGTCCTAACCTAACTCTCCTTTCAGTTTGTCTTCCTTCACCGGCACTTAACATTACTGTACAGCTCTTTAGATTAAAAAGAACTGTTGAATAGATGACATGATCACACAACAGACTAAACCGTTTCTTTGAGCCACATCACTGCATGCTACATAAACACTGAACATGTATGTGTCAGGTGACGTGGGACGGCCACACCTCCAGCGTGGAGGCAGCGACAAGGGCAGCTCGGGCCAACATCACGCTGGAAGAACAGATCCATCAGATCCACAAGGTGAAGGGACTGCTCCCGGACGAAGAAAAGGAGAAGATAGGTCCCAAACCTGTGACCTCAGGGGGCCCCCCACCTCGAACATCTGCCCTTCCACCCCCTCCAGGCACCAAGGCACCTCCGCCTCCCTCCAAGAACCCAGCCCCCCCTCCACCCAAGCCTGTGTCTGCCCCCAAACCCCAGCCTCCACCTCCACCCCAACAGGCTCCACCCCCGCCGCCCCCCGGTCCCATGCCCATGCCTCCTATGGGGGGCATGCCACCGCCTCCAGGCATGATGTCCGCTGGGCCCGGTATAATGATGATGCCCATGAGACAACCTCCACTTATGGGTGAGTACACCGTTCACATGTTGGAGGAGCTATATTTGAGTCTTCTTGTAAGTTGTGTCGAGTCATGAACAATGATCCTTGTTTAGTTCCGACAAGACCACCGTTCCCCGTGTCAGCGCCCCAGCCGCCCATGCCTGGGTACATGCCACCCCCGCCACAACCACCGCCCCCCGTAAGTAACATATCAATTACTGTAGTGGAAACATTAACATTGGACTTTGTTGAAATTTGTAGATACATCCTAGTATCCTTGTAGATATGACCTAGTATCCCTGTATATATGTCTTAGTATCCCTGTAGATACGTCCTAGTATCCTTGTAGATATGACCTAGTATCCTTGTAGATATGTCCTAGTGTCCTTGTAGATACATCCTAGTATCCTTGTAGATATGACCTAGTATCCTTGTAGATATGTCCTAGTGTCCTTGTAGATACGTCCTAGTATCCTTGTAGATACGACCTAGTATCCTTGTAGATATGTCCTAGTATCCTTGTAGGTATGTCCTAGTATCCCTGTAGATATGTCCTAGTATCATTGTAGATGTGTCCTAGTATCCTTGTAGATATGTCCTAGTATCATTGTAGATGTGTCCTAGTATCATTGTAGATGTGTCCTAGTATCCCTGTATATATGTCCTAGTATCCCTGTAGATACGTCCTAGTATCCCTGTAGATATGTCCTAGTATCATTGTAGATGTGTCCTAGTATCATTGTAGATGTGTCCTAGTATCCCTGTATATATGTCTTAGTATCCCTGTAGATATGTCCTAGTATCATTGTAGATACATCCTAGTATCCTTGTAGATACGTCTTAGTATCCTTGTAGATACATCCTAGTATCCTTGTAGATACGTCTTAGTTTCCCTGTAGGTATGTCTTAGTATCCTTGTAGATATGACCTAGTATCCTTGTAAATATGACCTAGTATTCCTGTAGATATGTCTTAGTACTACTTTTTGGTGGTTCAGCCCCAACATAATTATAGTGCAAACTTAACTACCAGAGCCCAGACCATTAACTTAACACTTGACTGACTCTTTGAGTGCTTACAACTGAAAATATTTCATTTATATTTTGAATGAGTAAAATGGTGTATTTGAGCCAAGTGTATTCACTCTGTTTCAAATGTTGCTAGGGCCCCATGCCCATGAAGCATCCGGGGGACATGTCCATGATGGATGATGAGCCCCCCAACAAGAAGATTCGGACGGAGGAGTCGCTTATTCCTGAGGAGAAGTTCCTGGCCAAGTACAAGGTAACTCACCATGCCTTGATTTATGTTTCCCTGCGCTGCGTACTAAGGATGAAGATAGAATCTGGATCAATGGTTCTCATAGGGTGGCTCGTGAAATGTTGGTCTTTGTTTTACTGAAAATATGAAAATTATATCATGGCAAGAGCCTGCTTCAAGACACATTTGTTTAAGAAGTCGTGTTTTTAAAAGTTTTGTTACAACGTAGTTGAAGCATTGAGTGGAGCCTAAGTTCGGAGATTCTTGTTTTAGTCTTGCAACAAAACCTTTGGATCTTCCAGTCATTGCTGGTACATTGTCTGTACAGGCAGAAACACAACTTTCCCAGCCTAATCTATTGTTTTGTAAGGTCTCCGAGATGGAGTTGAATCTATTCTAATCCTGTTGGCGTGTCAAGTAATTTATCATTGGTGACCTGGTGGTCTAGGGGTAAGGTGTCAGACTTCTGTGTTAAGGGTCCGGGGTTCAATCCTCGGTCCTGGCACAGATTTATCTGATTGCCAAACCCTTCCTTCACCTCTGACAAGATGTGTATTAATCACAACTTGGGAATGTGAGGAATGCCAGGCCTCTACCGTGGTTCGGATCCCACGTTAAACTGTAGGTCCTCCATTTCATCTCACAATCACCCCTATCATTGCACATTAGCGTAAGTGTGTATAACCCGAACGGGTAGTAAGACGCGGTGCTAATAATAATTCATCATTATCAATAATCTGATGTCACTCAATACAATACATTATTGGCTGATGTCCGCTAACCCATCAAGCTGCAGGGCGAATATTCGCCCATTGCTCAATTTTTCACATCAGAAATTGTGTCAATACGACAATAAATTGTATAGTTGGGCAATGGTGCTAAAGATACTTCTTTCTCAGTTGCGTCTCCTAAAATGAATTTAACAATTTGTTTGTATGCAGACAAACTCTAATCCTCAGCAATGGTGTGAGGTTGCATCTTCATTGCTACTACCTCAGCCACTGTTGAAGCGGGTACTTGAGCTCAACTATAGTTAGCTTGTTTTACATCGGTTGATAGCAAATGTGTTTATTTTGTCTGGACAAACTTTCTGTACTCTTTTTGAAAATATCCTCCACATGAGACCACTACCCTGTGAAATGTTGTGTTGTCGCAGAAAATGGCGGTGCATCTTAAGGTGGCCATCCCGCACATGAACGACAAACCAGAATGGAGACTCAACGGTCAGTACCTAGGCCTGACTCTGCCCCTGACGGACACCGTGGCTGTCATCAAGGCCAAGATCCACGAGGAGACAGGCATGCCACCCGGCAAACAGAAACTGCACTGCGAGGTTGGTACACCCTCACGACATTGTGGGGACTAGTGCTAGGCCAGGGTGTCAAACTCACTTTGATCATACCTTTCTAATTCCTATTATGACCATTCGACGCTAAGTTAGTTGCTACCGCTAGTTAGCTTCACTTTCGAGTAAAAGACAGCGTTTGGTTTATTATGACCACCACACTTTGTATCGTCCGCTAGTTTTAGCTTCGACTTTGCTTCTAGCGTCAACGCACAGAATAAAATCAGTTTGTCAACAGTTGGCAAAAATGAATTAATATGAAAATTTGGCCAATAAAGAAAGCTTTATGACCCAATGCTTTATTATTGATATATTTTATGTTGTTATTGGAACAAGTGTGTCATATTCTTTTTTTTTAAAATAATTTCAACACTTTCTAATGTAGACTTATCCTTATATTTAGGCCAGTTTAATTTAAAATAACTTTATTTTTATAGCTAAAAAAATATATACCTTATAAAACTTTGTCTCAAAAACAACACTTTTCAAACAGTAAATTAATATTTTTGTACCTTTGCTTTCTTAGTAAGTCTATTTTAAAACTGTTCTCGATTTTATCAACTCAAATAGTGAATGTTTAAAGATTTAGGCTTACAGTAAGGTGTTTTAAATTTTATTTTGTTTGATTGTGTTGAGGTTAGATAAATAAAATCTCCTATTTATGCGGTGCTCATCTTGAACATATATTGACCTATTCTCTTATCTGCTAATTTTGTTAATTTACAGTGTCGAAAAGGTTCTCTCGTTCAAGATTGAATCAAATATGTTGTGTGAAGTTCTTAGAAAATAAACCCCTAGTTATTTAAAGTTGATGAAAGCGTTCAATAACTGCCAAAAATAGTGTTTACACTGAATATTTTCTACAACTTAATGTCAAAACAATGGGCATTTTATACCCAGTCGGCCTATTAAATTAAACAATAAAGTGAACAAGAGGATGGTTTGGATGGTTAAAAATAATAAAATGCAACTTTTATTTAAAGGGAATTCTTGAGACTTTCGTTAAGTGACTAAGAATAGGCCTATAAGGATTTTATATTTCTTTATAATGAGTTGTTTGTAATCTATTCACTTCAGGATAACTAGGTCTAACTACTGATTATCGGTTTCAGGTAAATTTAGCAAACCTTTTATGATCAATAAACCTAGGGCTAAACCAAACCGCATGTAAACATTAAGCTAGGGCCTATTTTGGTTATTTCCAGTCTTGGCCGCAATATTTCATAGGCCTACAACCCATATTAATGTGGATAGTAATTACTACTGCATGTACGATTCAGTTTAAATAGGATTACATTATTAAAGTTTTTTTATTGTCTTGTCAACTGGTCTGTCCACGTATTTTACCCTAATAGGGTATACTTAGATGATAAAGGTTGAGTTAAGGAATAAAATATTCAGATTTGTTTAGAGGGAGAGAGGAAAACCTTTAGGGGGGAAAAAAACCAATCACACCCAGCTAGGATTCAAATCCCAACCTCCCCACTATTGAAAAATTAGACCAAAGAGACTAACGTCTTGGTTAACAGACTACTAACATCCCAAATATATGTTGAAGCCTAACTAACCTTCACCTTCTATAAAACCTATAGACAATTAATCTTAATATTGGAATGTCCCTATTATCAGTCTGTTAATGTTGAATAATAATGCAATTTGAAAATGTAATGTTTCAAATAAAATATCTTTTTAACATTCAGTGTAAGCGTACTATCCCCACTCTTGGCCTACATTATGATATAGGCCTATTTAATGTTAGATTATGTGAAACACACACAAAAAGTTTTGAGATTATTATATTGGGCTAATGAGATGGCAAGTTTAAATCAGGTAACATAAACACCTAATAAACTACAAAACCTAGCAAACTTAACCTCGTAACACAAACCAAAGAACAAGTAAAATGTATGCGCAACTTAGCGTCACTCTACTAGGAAAAAATTTGCGCTCGCAAAGTGGTTGCCCATAATAACTTTTGACGCAAAGGCTAGCGTCTCTCTGCTAACGGTCGCAAATTCCTTTTTGCGTCGTGGTCATAACAGCCCTGCTGGAAGTTCTGCCATCCTTACAAAATAATATTTATAAAAAATCTGAAGTAGTTTTACTGCCAATTGGGATATGTCTTGAGTGGATTTGCCCCACCCCAACAAAATGGCAACATTCAGATTATAACACGAGCATTTAGTTCTAATTCTCATGGATCTCTTGATTTCATATGTTATATTACAATAAAGGATATAAATAAGGATGTACCCTTCAAAATTCTCGAATCTTTAAGGTAAGTCAAAATTCTAGGATTCAAAGAAATTTCACATTCAAGAGTTTTAAAAAAATAATCAAAATTTTGAAATTAAATTATCTTTTTAAGACAATTATTAAAATTATAGAACAAACTTGACAACCAGACCCCGGACTAATGTCGTAAATCTAAACCAACTCTGCTGATCAAATTTTCTAAAAACTGCTTTGAGAAAAGTGGATTCTCTATAAATAAATAACATTTTTAACGTTGGGTAGGAGGGGGGGGGGGATGGAAGATTGAACGGAGAAGTGAAAAATTGAGGCAAAAATTTAAAAATCAAGGATAAAATAAAGAAAAGCATAATCTTGACTTCTTTATTAATAAACATATTATCCGACACCTTATCTCATGTGGTAGCGTGTTTTGACTACTGAGCTGAGGGTTTGGATTCGATTCTCGATATGGCTAAAGAATGTATCATTGGTGAAATGTGGGTCTACCCTTTCACATTGATAAATTAGCGGCTGGGGACTAGAGGTTGTGCCTGTCCTAGTTTTAAGTTAGATTATTAGTCATATTAAATGACTCCTGGATGAATATTAATTTGGCAGATAAATATTTCTACCTGGTCGATAAGTTAAAAGTGCGTCTTATGACTGCCAGATAAAATGTATTTATCCATCACATTTTTAACGAGAGGTTTAAGTACCTGATAACTTTTATCTGAAAGATAAAATGGTTGTTGCCATAGTGACACGTTTTTCATGAGGTTTCGCCTATCAGAATCTGTTTTTAGGTTAAAATTTTAGGTTACATGTTTAGTAACCACAGGCCCAGGCTCTAACTATATATAAAGTTAGAACATTTAATTCACACTTTTATATAAACTGACAATCTATTTATAGAGTTATATTTATATAAGAACAAATTATCAAAATGTGAGAACAATAAATTAAATTTTGTAAACGTTGTACCCAACTTTTGACCACATTTTAGTAGACACCAAAATTAGTACTTGCACGACATCTTAGCTCCTGCACCCACGTGACGCCATCTGTTTACTCGCACTGATTTAGCCGCCATTATTTAACAAATTTAGAGCGATGTAGCATGCACGCACCAGTAAAAACAGTACCAACCTTGTGTTTTATGCATAAAAATATATTTATCCAGCAGATAAATTCAATTCATAATACGCGTAAAATATTAAGTTGCTGATAACCTTTATTTGGCCGCTAACTTTAACCTCCCGATAGCAATATTTATCTAGTAGTAATAAGACCAGCCCTAAGTGAGATTCAAAGTTTCTCGGTCAGAAAAGTGTATTTTGTTGTTGTAATGTTGCAGGGCTTGTTCTTCAAGGACTCCAACTCTCTGGCCTATTACAACATCTTGCCAGGGACGATAGTAAACCTACAGTTGAAGGAGCGCGGCGGCCGCAAGAAGTAGAACACCCCAGTCCCTGTTATTCACCAAACTACAACCTGGTGTAAACTATTAGTTTGGATTCAATTTGATAATAAAATGGCTTGTAAATATATAATATGACAATACAGAAGCACTAAAATAATTTGATTTCTTCTACAGATATTTTGGTTTGTAAATCATGGAAAAGCCGGGCAATATCTAGTTTAAAAAAAATGTTAACCACACAATATTAGTTATATATAATGCTTGCTAGTATTTCCTAGAGTTGTATCATATTAACAGCCTCAATGCACTTTTTTTTTAAAGGTAGATCAGACCTGAAGGAGACATTTTCATCATATTTTACCAATGATTGTATTCATCTAGAATAGAAAATATCTTAAATCTTACCTAATTTATAGTTGTTTTTTTTAACTTTCCATCTGTCATAAAAGGTCGGTGTTACCGTGACCAGACTATATCCATAGCGGAAAGGTTTTGTAGAAATGAAATAAAAACAGTTTTTTTTAAGTCTTATAATTTTAATATAAATGTATTTTGTTTGGTTATTACATAGATAGTTTTGACTCGTAACAATGTCATCTCTAAGGTTGGGTCGAATCGACGCCAATACGGATAGATCCGAGCAAGTTTGTGCCGATATGTTGTGGATCAATCGCACAGTGGTCAAGTGGATCTGCAGATATTAGCGTCAACCCAACGCAACTTGAGATGATAACTTTTTATTTATATATTTACAATATTTACAATGGGCAATTTTTTTTTTTACAAAAACAATTCACTTTGATTGTCAAAGTTTTTTTAATAACATGTTTTTTTTAAATTGCAAATAAAAACAATTCTTTCGTTCACATTTTGTTAATAAAAGTTTGATTTTAGCTTTGATTTAGGAAATTGTTTGGATCCATTCGTTAAATAATCTGCGAT
This sequence comes from Timema genevievae, assembly GCA_902155825.1. Lineage (NCBI taxonomy): Eukaryota > Metazoa > Arthropoda > Insecta > Phasmatodea > Timematidae > Timema > Timema genevievae. The sequence continues at coordinate 36,581 of CABFWO010002725.1, forward strand.
GCTTCTGTGGACTTTTGCAATAAAGCGAGAAGATTGCGAGGATATTATTCTTTGTCTACAAGGATTAGTCTTGATATCACTGGGAATTGATGTGTAACGACAGGAAATGGTTCGATTCCACGAGGTCTAGTCTGTAAAACAGTCTTGTTTTTATTATGGATGGATGTACATCACGGGAAATCACCATTCTTGGAACAAATGCACTAAAACTGCATGGCTCTGCAATTAGTGAGTAATTTAAAGTCCTGTAGTGTTGGCACTACTATTACCGGGAAATTCTAGGGAACCTGCTTCAGCGGTGTTCTTGTTGTACTGGTTCAGTGAAGACGAGATCAGGGTTTAAGTCCCAGTCAAGTCTAGTGCGGGTGTTTTTCCCCCTTTCCTTCCTAATCCCTACCCCAAAAGAGCAATTTGCATATAACCTGAACAGGTAGTAAAATATGGTGAGATGAAAAAATCTCTACAAACTCCTTCCTTCCCCCCCGCCCCTTAAAAAAAAAGTAAACTCCGACTAAGCTTTTAAAATTCAACTGTATGATTTTTCCCAAAAATATGATTGTAATAATAACTAATGTTGGAATTTTCATAGTACATTTTAATTTGTGAGCGGTTTTCCCCTAAGAAACAACCCATTGAATACCCGCTGGTGCCCAGTGATTACCCACTGCGGTCCAGTGAATACCCGCTGGGGCCCATTAAATACCCGGTGTGGCCCAGGGCGAGTACAGACCAAACCCAAAGTTTCCTTAGTTAAAAGTATTTTCCAGTCACATGAGAAAGAATTCTTTTTACCCAAGGCACTTATCTTGGAGGAGAAATTTGGTTTAGATACAAACATAACATTTAACTCTATATATATATATATATATATATATATATATATATATAAAGAGTGAATCTGCCTCTTAGTCCTTAATAGTAATCATATACACAGCTGGTACTTATTGCACAAATTTAAGTCTGGTATCGTAATATATCTATAGACGGAGAACATTCACTGACAAGGTGAGATTCAGAGTCTGCAGGGGGCCCCAAAACGTGCCCACTCGATGCTACCAATGGTTTTAAGGAGTAAAATAAAATATATTCCTTTACAATTAATTTATGAAAGAGTGAAAAACAAAATGTCGATTTACAGTTCAATCATTTTTGTGGATAATGTACGAAACAGGCAAGATTACATTAGGTTGGCAGGTCTGGGACGTGACACCAGTGACGCCAACACACTTCCCGTGTATTTTTATAGACTTTTATAAATACTAGGTCAGAAAATATGGAGAGTTGGTAGGACTGCCAAAAATTGGGTCATCGGGGTTTGTTTGCTACTGAATTATGTGATATGTTGGTCAAGAAGATGTACAAACTTGATGTTGATTAAATAGTTATCAGCACGGGATTCAATCCTAGGACTGTCAGGCACTCTTGACCAAAGTAGGAGTGCCTTTGTCAGGCAGGAACGGCAACGCGATAAAACCACAGATTTGTAAGTTTGGAAATAAATATTAGCTCCGTTTGTCCTGAATGGGGAAGTAAGGTCGGCCGTCAAGTGTATGGCGTCAATATTGAACTATACTTCAATCTTTGATTGCTTCGTTACAAAACTTCAACAAACTTCACTCAGACTAGGACTCTGCTTTTGAAGTCAACAATATAAAATATAATCTATTTTACTTTAATTCTAGATCAGTTTTAGACTGAGCTGTACACAATATTTACATCGAAATTTATTTACAATTCATGTTCTAAGTAAACCTTGCTTAAATAGGTATAAAATATCCAGTGGTGGAAGGGAGACAGGTTGCCAAGGTAGAGCTAGCTTGATAACAGAATCATGTCACATTTCCTTTACGCTTTTCCTATTCTTAGATTTTAACCTCAATTTTTAAATTCCTATTTCATTACATTGACAATTTCAATCCTTTTCATACCGCGGACATAATATTCATCAACAAAAGTGCACTAGAACTAGCTCGTGTGGATTACATTCACCACTTCCTGGTACTGAAATGGAACTAACAACCATCTCAATTAAAAATAACATAATTCCGAATGTTGACATTTTGTTCAAATTACATAACTTTCTTTTTCAGGCAAATGGAAACAAGAATCAAAAACCGTGACTTTAAAATAAATTATTTTAATGCAAGTATATTAATCTAGTTGGACATTCTTAGCAACGACTAGTTTGTAGAGGGATAGTAGATAAGATTTAGAAGAAATGTACCCACAGTTGCATGGATAAAAACCACTCCATTGGGATTCAAATCCAGACACCGGCGATCTAGCCTATTGCGAGAGTGATGCCTTAGACCATGTGACCAGCATTGAGGATATTATGATTGCTCGAGATATCGAACCGACTGAGAGCATCAGATTACTCGACAAAACCAGGTTCAGTTACGTTTATCTAACACTTGATAAGCGCAATAATCTTTAGTGTGTGAACCACTGACTCTGCTCTGGCAATCTTCCCCTCTCCACCACTGAAACAACTTGAACTTCTCTTCCAAGTCAGCGTATAGCGGATAGTGCCGCTGACAGTTACAGTCCTCGCACAAAGTTGGCTAAACTTAACTGAAGAACTTTCAGCACTTTTTAAGTTGTTGCTTTCATTTTAAGGTTGTTAAATGTATACTTTTTATTGGTTGGACGTTTGGCTTTGGGAGGTTATAGGAAAGTATATCGGAGAACAAATTGTTCCTACAGATGAACGTTAAGCTATGTAAAACCCTTATTTTCATAAAATATGTCACTTTATTAGGAATGTCACTCAATATAAATAAAAGACACTAAATTACAAATTGTCGAAAATAATACCACGGGGCAAAGAGTTTAGTTCTAGAGGAGATTAAACGGTGACATGTTGAACAAGTTTCAAACTCGGGTGGAACATATCTGAGCAGATCCCCCAAGAAACCCGCAATTTAGGCACAAGGTCGAAGGTTCCTAGCTCTGCGGAATGAAAAGCGAGCCAATAAGAAAGATACGTCTCTCGAGACACAAGGGTTTATCTTGGGATTCTTATAAAAATACATATTGTATTCTGTGCCGGCGTAACCGGACAGTTTTTAATCAGTGTCCGAGGGAAAGCGCACTCTTTCCATGGCTAACTTTTCCGTCCACTCTAGTAAGCAAATCATGTTTGAGAGGAAAAAAATTATAGAAATGTAAATCTTGGGTCGTTGAATCTATGAAACTTTATAAGTTATTTTTAAAACAATAAAAATTTGTAGCTGTGTTGTTCATATAAGTCATACAACATTATTAAATATTTCTAATCTTACTAAAAAAACAAAAAGTTTTCTCAACTAATAAACAATTTGTTATATTTAATATTGATTGACATCCATAGTTATAAAAGTGAATCGTGTTTGACACAAACTGTCGGCGAAAGAGTCGGTGTGCTTTTATCACATACTTTGGGATCTACAAGATTTATTTGCACATGTTTTTTAGACTTAAGTTGCTACTGCAGGTTTACCTTGTTTTGTACCAGCGTTGGTTTCACTTTTAATTATAATTTACATTTATTTCTTAAGTTTTTCACTTTTGTGATTTTTTATAGAAAACTGAAAAAAACAAACCTTTTTAACATGTTTTGTTTGTCATCATCTTTAGAAGATGGAGCCAAATATTTCACTCCTCCAAAAAAAAAAAACAAGCGTTATTTTGGAGAAGTGTTTCATTATGAATGCACTATCAATAAATATATGTTGTTTACCTAGTGTGTACACCTGTTTGCATGAGGCACAATTTCCAAAGGTAGACAAAATACCTTGAAATATTTTAGTAATATTAATAATAAATAGTAAGCAAGACTTTTCAAGTCAAACCACCAGAAATAAATGTATCAGCAAGAAATCCTCTACAGCAACTTGTGAGAAGTAAAGAGCTGCTCACAGCATTGATGGGCAGACGTACTGCCCAATTAGAAACAATCAAGAGCTGCCAAAACATTTGTGGGCAGGTGTACTGCCCAACCAAGAGCTGCCACATGATTGTCGCTGTCCAAGGGGAAACCCCGCCGCCCTCCCTCTTCCGTGAATGTTCCGTTGAGGGTGCACCAGGTCCCCTCGCATCTCTGTACTGGTACAGTCTGTTCAGAGCGAGGTGTATCACCTGCACGGCGCCAATAGCACCTCGACCCAACAGGGGCAAGAGGTCACCTCCTGTCTTGAGTACTTGGGGCCCCAGCCCTTGGCGAAGCTGATGCGGACAGAATTGGGGTCGACGGGCCCGGAGCCTGTCTGGGGGTAGCTGCAGCCAGTGGACTTGCCCTTCTGGAAGATATTGAGACAGTGTCCCGGGGGAACCCTGTACACCAGCAGTGTGCGGGACTCTGGATCGTCCAGGGTCGGGGAGTTGACGAAGATCGGTGAATCAGAACGGTTGTACACCCAGACACCGTCCGGCTCGCGGCTCAGCGTCAGACCTGAGTGTGTAAAAGGAGTTATATTAGTTACTTAATTAGCTCTATAGCAGTAAATTACAAAATATTGGACACTCCTGCCGTGAGCGACACGAGTAAATGTACCAAGAGTGGGCGGGTTGGGTCTTGTGTGTATGAAATTATGTTGAAATCTGTCAATTAGTTCAAATACGATTGAGGAGGCATGTACACATTAAATAGAGCTGGTAGGTAGAGGTTAATACCAGCAGCAGAGCTGGTAGGTAGAGGTTAATACCGGCAGCAGAGCTGGTAGGTAAGGTTAATACCGGCAGCAGAGCTGGTAGGTAGAGGTTAATACCGGCAGCAGAGCTGGTAGGTAGAGGTTAATACCGGCAGCAGAGCTGGTAGGTAGAGGTTAATACCGGCAGCAGAGCTGGTAGGTAGAGGTTATACCAGCAGCAGAGCTGGTGGTTAGAGGTTATACCAGCAGCAGAGCTGGTAGAAGAGGTTATACCAGCAGCAGAGCTGGTAGGTAGAGGTTAATATCAGCAGCAGAGCTGGTAGCTAGAGGTTATACCAGCAGCAGAGCTGGTAGGTAGAGGTTAATACCAGCAGCAGAGCTGGTAGGTAGAGGTTAATACCGGCAGCAGAGCTGGTAGGTAGAGGTTAATACCGGCAGCAGAGCTGGTAGGTAGAGGTTAATACCGGCAGCAGAGCTGGT
>CABFWO010002725.1:42755-59512 GCA_902155825.1 Timema genevievae
CCCCCCCCCACTGCTAGTGTTAAGAGGTGCGTGACTCTTATAAATAGCGGCGGCGCTAAGTGACCTTCACCCTGGTCGGCAGACTTGATCGATCACCGCCGTCAAATGACGTCACCGGGCGTCCCGGCGCCGCCACTCGACCCACAACAGGTGCCGCCATCTACACCATAACTTCCTCAGCACAATGTATCGGGTTATTATCAACAAGGACCTACTAATCATAGTTCAGTATTAAACACCCATAACCGCATCGGGTGACGTCGAGTCGTACTTGGTGAGCTCCGTATAGTTCGGGAGTAGGAACTATAGTTCACAAATAGTTTCAGCTTGGTTTCCTTAGCACTCTAGATTAAATCATCTATAGAGTTTAGATATAGATTGAATCAAAATACTCAAGTAGGCCTAGTCACGTGATAGTGCTACTATTCACTCTCTTCTTCCTGTCCTCTGATCGGCACTTTAGAATAAAAACTATCGAACCATTCGCAGAAGCGTATGTACACTATAGGCCCACTAGGAACGGGCCTAGGGGCGGCACATTTTGGATGACATTATTTTTATTATAATATTTTGGTTTTAATAATTATGTTTAAAAATGATTGACAAACATTATCGAAACAGTCCAAATTAAAGTCAGAACGACAATATTTATTTTTAAATAACTGTACTTTGCAATCGCTTTGTAACTGAGGTCAGTCCCCCTCCTTCTTCATAATTCTCAAGCTACTGTAGGGCATGTACTGTACTTACCTGATTATCTTTCATATAGAAATCTTTGATCGAAAACTAACTTCTGCCCCCCCCTCCCCCCTCTTGCTAAAAACAAAATTGTGGGAGGTGTGGTGGGGTGCATAGGGGTGCAACAATTTTAAATACGCTACTGACCATTCGATAGTTTACAAATCATTCAAATAAAATGTTGACTTCAAATTCATTCTAGTTGTCGCTGATCATTTTGAAAGTTTTAAAAGTTATTTCTTGTAAATAATATTAAAAATATTTGTTGTTTGAAAAGAAGTACCTTGTTCTTTTTTGCTGATCAATAGAGTCGTCTTTCTAGATTAGAATGTTTAGCTAGTTATTCGTAAGAGAAACATCCGTTTCTTTAAGGTTACTTTTAGAAATCGGGCTGTATTTTCATTACAAAAATTAATTATATTTTTTAATAATATTTTTAAAAAAAAATTTAATGATAAAAATTACTTGATTAATTATCGAATTTTCATGTGTGGCTCCATTTAAAAAAATAACTTTAATACTCAACGGCAACAAAACATTTATATCGTACGTTAGTGTTTAGGGTTCCTCTATGGTGAATAGTTTTAAATATTTCATTCCTAAGGCCGGACATTTTAATAACTTATCTTGTTTTATATTCGAGTTATGTTTGTATCGCGGGGGCACAGACAAGTATACACTCCTTTGTTTTGGATTGGTTGATTTGTTTAGGCTATAGATAGATAGATAGATAGATGCACGCAAGGTTAAATATCGATCTAGAGATCATTCGATCATTATATATACCGTCTCCCCTCACCATTTTATTTCAAATAGACATGTCTGTGAGATACAAAAAGTTACTTAATCTATTTTCACGTATTCATACGTCAAGCCATGTGATTTGCAGCTGTCACTTTCGATAGATACTACCAATAACTATGAAATCACAACAATAATTTAGTAAATTTGTATTTTCTTAAAGATGCTCCAATACAATCTACTGTACGCGCGAAGCCAGTTCGTTGATAGATTGTTCCCAGCATGCAGCGCTGCTAGTCACGTGACGTATAGGAGAGGCTCTGGCTTTCTGCCACCAAGTGCGGTCATCACTAATGTTACATTCTCCAAGGCGCCATCACCCTCTCTTTCTAACAGCAAGGTCTGGCTTGAGCCACCGACATCGGGACACGCATTTACAAGTGTTTGAGGTTACCGGCACAAGAGTTCGGTTATCACAGGGTGAAATTGATAGAAATGCGTCAGCAGACGATTGGAGAGAGTATGGGAGGTCCATAGCACGGAACATTCTGCCCGGTTCAAGGATCAGAGACAGTATTTAAACCTCCCTGTAACCATGTGCATATAACAAAGGTGTCTGCTGAAGATCAATCGCATGACTTGGCGTATGAATACGTGAATGTGTAGATTCTCTAGCTGCTAGATAAGATTTGCCCTATGCACACGTGGTACCAAGATAAACAATTGACAACGATCTCAAGTTGGAAAATCATTTTGTTAACAGGCGATAAACAAAACTTCCAACTTTTGTTTTAGCGATTGGTGGTACCCGAGTGGTCCTTGTGTTGTCCTGGAGTACCTCAGCAGACCCCGTGTTATCCTGGAGTACCCCAGCAGACCCCGTGTTGTCCTGGAGTACCCCAGCAGACCCCTTGTTGTCCTGGAGTACCCCAGTGGTCCTTGTGTTGTCCTGGAGTACCCCAATGGTCCTTGTGTTGTCCTGGAGTACCCCAATGGTCCTTGTGTTGTCCTGGAGTACCCCAATGGTCCTTGTGTTATCCTGAAGTACCCCAGCAGACCCCGTGTTGTCCTGGAGTACCACAGTGGTCCTTGTGTTGTCCTGGAGTACCCCAATGGTTCTTGTGTTGTCCTGGAGTACCCCAATGGTTCTTGTGTTGTCCTGGAGTACCCCAGTGGTCCTTGTGTTGTCCTGGAGTACCCCAGCAGTCCCCGTGTTGTCCTGGAGTACCCCAGCAGTCCCCATATTGTCCTGAAGTACCCTAGCAGTCCCCATGTTGACACAGTAAAAAGCTTAGTAAACACGCAAGAAGCATCTGGCTAACGAACCAAGGATAAGCCATCACTTCAAGACACTGCTGCCATCTCTCGGAGAGAACAAGAAACACGAGTTAATAGGGCAGAGTTGTATGCACTCATATGAGTGGTACAAAATTCTAACATGGAAGAAACTAGACGAACATTATACCTTGGCAGGTCTGCACAGCCTCATATAGCCCTTGCCAGGTCTGCACAGCCTCATATAGCCCTTGGCAGGTCTCCATAGCCTTATATAGATAGCCCTTGGCAGGTCTGCACAGCCTCATATAGCCCTTGGCAGGTCTGCACAGCCTCATATAGCCCTTGGCAGGTCTGCACAGCCTCATATAGCCCTTGGCAGGTCTGCACAGCCTCATATAGCCCTTGGCAGGTCTGCACAGCCTCATATAGCCCTTGGCAGGTCTGCACAGCCTCATATAGCCCTTGGCAGGTCTGCACAGCCTCATATAGCCCTTGGCAGGTCTGCACAGCCTCATATAGCCCTTGGCAGGTCTGCACAGCCTCATATAGCCCTTGGCAGGTCTGCACAGCCTCATATAGCCCTTGGCAGGTCTGCACAGCCTCATATAGCCCTTGGCAGGTCTGCACAGCCTCATATAGCCCTTGGCAGGTCTGCACAGCCTTATATAGCCCTTGGCAGGTCTGCACAGCCTCATATATCCCTTGGCAGGTCTGCACAGCCTCATATAGCCCTTGCTAGGTCTGCACAGCCTCATATAGCCCTTGCTAGGTCTGCACAGCTTCATATAGCCCTTGCTAGGTCTGCACAGCCTTATATAGCCCTTGGCAGGTCTGCACAGCCTCATATATCCCTTGGCAGGTCTGCACAGCCTCATATAGCCCTTGCTAGGTCTGCACAGCCTCATATAGCCCTTGCTAGGTCTGCACAGCTTCATATAGCACCTTGCTAGGTCTGCACAGGTTCATATAGCCCTTGCTAGGTCTGCACAGCTTCATATAGCCCTTGCTAGGTCTGCACAGCTTCATATAGCCCTTGCTATGTTTGCACAGCCTCATATAGCCCTTGCTAGGTCTGCACAGCCTCATATAGCCCTTGCTATGTTTGCACAGCCTCATATAGCCCTTGCTAGGTCTGCACAACCTCATTTAGCCCTTGCTATGTTTGCACAGCCTCATATAGCCCTTGACAGGTCTGCACAGCTTCATATAGCCCTTGGCAGGTCTGCACATCCTTAATAATAGCCCTTGCTAGGTCTGCACAGCAAAAGCTAGAATAAAGCCAAACAAGTTTATAATCCGGTGACGTCACCGATGTATACTAGGCTCCAATTTATTTGAGCAGTTCAGATCTCGTTTCTTAATTGCTCTCAGTCAAGTTAGATCAAAAATTACTACTCTGGTTGTATTGTATACTATTGTATCAGAGGTATGTATACTATTGTATCAGCGGTATGAATACTATTGTATCAGAGATATGTATTGTATTGTATCAGAGGTGTGTGTTGTATTGCATCAGAGGTATGTGTTGTATTGTATCAGAGGTGTGTGTTGTATTGTATCAGAGGTATGTGTTGTATTGTATCAGAGGTGTGTGTTGTATTGCATCAGAGGTATGTGTTGTATTGTATCAGAGGTATGTGTTGTATTGTATCAGAGGTGTGTGTTGTAATGTATCAGAGGTAGGTATACTATTGTATCAGAGGTGTGTGTTGTATTGTATCTGTGTTGTATTGTCCTGGCGCCAAGGATCTTTGCTTGTAGGCGCCGCCCGTCTGACAGCGCGGCCTTATCTGAACCACTAGGCCGTGTGAAGGACACATTACAACCAGGGGTGTACACTCTCCTACTGACATCACAACCAGGGGTATCAGGTTGAACATCAGCGGTAGAGCTACGTGTATTGGTAGAACGGATCGCGGCGTTGATAGAGTTGAAACCGACCTGACTAATCTGCTACTCACCGTGTCTGTGCGATGTTTAGTCTCGCCGCCAGGTGGGAACTATGACAACAGCTGTCAGAGACGACTAGAGATGGCGCCAGCCAGACAATCTAGTTCGGCGCCATTCAGGCCCGCCACCTGCCCCTTCCTTCCCGCACCTGCCGGGCGCAACACTGGCGCTACGAGCGGGACATCTGCGAAATAATCCTCCTGTCTATTTGGACCGACACGAGCGAGGGTTTGAAAATGATGGTTGTGTGCAGAACAATGCTTCGTCTGTATCACACTTACAAGGGAGGACATGTATTTATTAGCCTATATAGCTCACTCACAAGGGAGAACATATCTTTATCAGCCTTTATAGCTCACTCACAAGGGAGGACATGTGTTTATCAGCCTCTATATCTCACTCACAAGGGAGGACATGTATTTATTAGCCTATATAGCTCACTCACAAGGGAGGACATGTCTTTTATCAGTCTCTATATCTCACTCACAAGGGAGGACATGTCTTTATCAGCCTATATATCTCACTCACAAGGGAGGACATGTCTTTATCAGCCTCTATATCTCACTCACAAGGGAGGACAATTCACATCAGTTAAAATAATGTTACAATATCGAATTCTTTCCTCCGCGTTTTAATACACAAGTACATTAATTACGCTAGTGAATTTAGGATGAGGAAGGTCAAATTTTAAAGGAAATGTGCCTACATTTGCTTGGAATAAGAGTGGGACTCACTTAGGGGGAAAAACACCTTAGTAAGCTCGACCGAGATTCAAACCCTGACCCCCCATCACCGGTAATACTTTACCACGACACACTTTATGGAGACCAGACTATACATATCCAGGATAGACAATCAGTTCCATCTGGCGTGGGGGTCAAATGCACCTGGGACTACCTTAGAGTGAACTCCAGTGTGACCCGCTACAAGGCGCAGATAGGACAGCCAGTGTAATACTGCTAGCATTTAGAGATTGTTTTAGTTAGGGAAGTTTGGGGTTCAAATCCCTGATTGGTGCACTTAAGGTTGTTTTAAACAGGTGCCAATTAACTTTTATATCTGGTTTTTGAGGACAGTCGCTCTAAGCTCCCTTATGCCGGGATCACGATCAACTTAACGTTAGTTTAAAGTTAACTTAACGTAACTTAACGTAAAGGACCTCCTCGTGTGTTTAAATAGAGGCGATCACGATGCAGTTAACTTAAGGTTGACTTGCAGTTAACTTAACGTAACGTAAGAGATGTCCTGGGAGGTCTTTTACTTTAAGTGAACGTTACTTGAAGGGTATCACGTGATCTAGTCAGCCAATCATTATACGAGTGACATCAACAGGGCTATTTAGTAACTCATTTGTTGGTTTTATGACCAATGTTTACTCTTTAGCGTAGGTTCTAGTGATCAGACATTGAAACAAAATAATTTTAAACTAAAATAAGAAAGCTAAATTTATCAAAAAAGTGTTTTAATAGATATTTATTATATCGATTGAAAACTGTAAACATTCACAGATCATCACTGTACAAATCACAGATCACATATCATACTCGAGAATAAAGATGTTTGGCTCTAGTTGTTACGTTAAGTTACGTGAATCGTGATCACACATACGTTAAGTTAACGTTAAGTTGATCGTGATCCCGGCATTATAGGGTGGAGAAGAAATGTACCATTTAAATGTTAATGATAATGATACTTAGCATAGCGTCTTGCTACCCGTTCGGTAAATGTTTGTAACAGCCACAATAGTCTGTCATCGGACAATGATGAAGTTAGGGACGTTGGAGGATTGGAACATAGCTGTGATTACAATCAGAGACTAAAGTTAGCAAAAATAGTCGAAATGAGTGCTAAATACTCGTCTCTGGACATGAAGACTTATTTAAAGTTTATTTGATTAATATATTTCAGATTGCATTCATTTATTGAACAAATCGGCGACAGAATAATACCTGGACATTGATCTAATGTTGAAGACGAATGGTCGGAGCCCTTAGATATGTCCCAGCTCCTGGTTGATGACGTGTACTTGCCTACTGGCGCCAGACAGCTGCTACCCCCCTTCCCCTGGCTATTGATTCATTCCGGCCGGAGCTGGGCTCAGATGACAGCAGAACGATACTATACTAGACTAGGTGACAGTACCACGATACTAGACTAGACTAGGTGACTACCACGATACTAGACTAGACTAGGTGACAGTACCACGCTACTAGACTAGACTAGGTGACAGCAGCACGATACTAAATTAGGTCACAGTACCACAATACTAGACTAGACTAGGTCACAGTACCACGATACTATACTAGACTAGGTGACAGTACCACGATACTAGACTAGACTAGGTGACAGTACCACGATACTAGACTAGACTAGGTGACAGTACCGCGATACTAGACTAGACAAGTTGACAGTACCACGATACTAGACTAGGTGACAGTACCACGATACTAGACTAGATGACAGTGCCACGATACTGGACTAGGTGACAATACCACGATACTGGATTAGGTGACAGTACCACGATACTAGACTAGGTGACAGTACCACACTACTAGACTAGTTGACAGTACCACGATACTAGACTAGACTAGTTGACAGTACCACGATACTAGACTAGACTAGGTGACACTCAGAATGGTGTGACAATCAGCACTATACTAAGAGCACACATTACACCTGTTTCTCAAACTGTGGCACGCGGGAGGAAGTCGAGAGGTTCACTACTGATTGTTTAAGATAAACAAAAGAACAAAGACTGTGACGAAATGAGGACATTCTATCGTCCTTTCATTTTGTTACCGGGTACAATGGTTAGACCATGGCCCCAACAGGGGTATGAGAGAGGGAGGGTGAGAAATTAACGAGGTGGTCCAGACGGTTTCGGAATTGATGTTACGACAGTTACGACTGTGAGAGAGTTTGACCTCGTCCAGTATCTTACCTTCTCCGTTGGTGGCGAGCGATCCGTGGCAGCAAGTGGCGCCGGGACGCCACGAGACGCCGCATTCACTGGGCGCCCGGTCTGGAACAAGACATGTCAGTATTAGCGCCTCTCCGCTAGATGGCAGACAAGTCGAGAGCAAGCTCAGTTGACTCGAGGAACATGTGGACTTGTACGGGAGTACGGGCAAGGGGCAACTTTTGTACGGGAGTACGGGCAGGGGGTAACTTTTGTACGGGAGTACGGGCAAGGGGTAACTTTTGTATGGGAGTACGGGCAGGGGGTAACTTTTGTACGGGAGTACGGGCAAGGGGCAACTTTTGTACGGGAGTACGGGCAAGGGGTAACTTTTGTACGGGAGTACGGGCAAGGGGTAACTTTTGTACGGGAGTACGGGCAAGGGGTAACTTTTGTACGGGGGTACGGGCAAGGGGTAACTTTTGTACGGGAGTACGGGCAAGGGGTAACTTTTGTATGGGAGTACGGGCAGGGGGTAACTTTTGTACGGGAGTACGGGCAAGGGGTAACTTTTGTACGGGAGTACGGGCAAGGGGTAACTTTTGTACGGGGGTACGGGTAAGGGGTAACTTTTGTACGGGAGTACGGGCAAGGGGTAACTTTTGTACGGGAGTACGGGCAAGGGGTAACTTTTGTACGGGAGTACGGGCAAGGGGTAACTTTTGTACGGGAGTACGGGCAAGGGGTAACTTTTGTACGGGAGTACGGGCAAGGGGTAACTTTTGTACGGGAGTACGGGCAAGGGGTAACTTTTGTACGGGAGTAAGGCTAAAGGGCAACCTCTTGTTGATACATCAAGTTAGATTATCCCTCATGTTTGGGCAATCGAGCCAGTATCTGTTTGACTAGACTGTACAGCAATGGTCACCTCAAGAGCGTAAAAGCTTTTCGAAACACTCGAGAGTAAAGAACTCGCTTGCCTTTAACAAGAATAAAATAGTAATATAAACCACTTTGTTTATTCTGCGAGCTATTTGTCCCTGTCAAGGTCATGTGCATAACTTACACACCTGCAACTCACTTTGTCACAGGCCTGACATCCAAGACCACCCACCCACCGGGACAGCAGTTGGACAAATAATACCTTCTTAAAAGGTTATAATTTGTAAATGAGAACAACATTTGTTCGATGAAGATGATAAAAAGGTCCGTGTCATTGTGTGAAGCCAACAGCAACAGGTTGTGGGTCTTTTAAGGGAGTGTTGCTACCCTCTGGAGGACAGCAACTCACACGGTAGCTGTTGCCCTCATCATGATTTGCAACACAAACAACTGCTTATCAATATATTTAAATTCCTAGTGGGTAAAAACAGGTGTTATAGATGGGTTGTCAGCGACAGGTTCGTCTCGCGGTAGTTTTCAGCCAGTCTCGCGGCAGTTTTCAGCCAGTCTCGCGGCAGTTTTCAGTCCATCTCGCGACAGTTTTCAGTCCATCTCGCGATAGTTTTCAGTCCGTCTCGCGGTAGTTTTCAGCCAGTCTCGCGACAGTTTTCAGCCAGTCTCGCGACAGTTTTCAGCCAGTCTCGCGACAGTTTTCAGTCCATCTCGCGACAGTTTTCAGTCCATCTTCTAATAAAGCCACACCGTCACTAAAAGTCCAGTTGTAATCCTAATGTTATAAGAAATGTAAAGAGTCTAACATGAACTTGTCCGATCTATACTTGTTGCAATATTAGCTGTACGGTATAGACCAAAGTATCAATAGTAGAGTGGAGGGACCCTTGACAAGTTGTTCAGTCCGGGGCTGAGTGTGTAGAGTTGTGAAACACTTTGCATCCAACGAATTGTTTCTAACAATCTGACACGACAGTAGTAGCGGTCCCTGGGTGCTCAGAGGGAGTCTGAACGCTGTGGCTCTGGTGAAATACAAGAACGATCCTAACGTTAAATAAATCCTTGATTAAGTAATTGAAACTGTTATAATACATAGCTGAGGTTGTTGCAAAGACTCTCATACCATGGATACAATAACACGTGACTAGTCAAACTTGAAGGGCAACGGGGGTGGGGCGTCTTTATGGACCTGGGAATAATATATCTTCACTTTACATGGAGAAAACTTAATAATTGTGGCCAATTGAATATCAAATGTATTTATATTCTGGTACAATGAGACATATTCTCACTTCAAAACTCTCCTCTCACCCGTGTCTTGCCATTTCCCCCTCATCAAGGACTGAACCCAGTTACAAGAGAATAGGTAATGTCCCTCAGAAAGGATGAATGAAGATGGTTGTGGCTTAGCCCGGTCTCGCCCGCAGCCCCTAGTGGCGCCTGTCTGGCGGCCGGATTGCCAACTGTCACAACAACCTACCAGGATCCGTCTTTACTGCCTAGACTGTGTATAGTCAGTGACAGAGCCTCACTACGTGTTCTAGACTAGGTATAGACACTGACAGAGCCTCACTACGTATCCTAAACTAGGTATAGACACTGACAGAGCCTCACTCCGTGTTCTAGACTAGGAATAGACACTGACAGAGCCTCACTATGTGTCCTAGACTAGGTATAGACACTGACAGAGCCTCACTATGTGTCCTAGACTAGGTATAGACACTGACAGAGCCTCACTACGTATTCTAGACTAGGTATAGACACTGACAGAGCCTCACTACGTATTCTAGACTAGGTATAGACACTGACAGAGCCTCACTATGTGTCCTAGACTAGGTATAGACACTGAGAGAGCCTCACTATGTGTCCTAGACTAGGTATAGACACTGACAGAGCCTCACTACGTATTCTAGATTAGGTATAGACACTGACAGAGCCTCACTCCGTGTCCTAGACTAGGTATAGACACTGACAGAGCCTCACTATGTGTCCTAGACTAGGTATAGACACTGACAGAGCCTCACTCCATATCCTAAACTAGGTATAGACACTGACAGAGCCTCACTAACGTATTCTAGACTAGGTATAGACACTGACAGAGCCTCACTCCGTGTACTAGACTAGGTATAGACACTGACAGAGCCTCACTACGTATTCTAGACTAGGTATAGACACTGACAGAGCCTCACTCCGTGTCCTAGGTTTGGTACCGCAAGTTGTAATAACAACAGAAACATCACATGAGCGGTTACAGTTCTGTTATCACACACTCACGTATCGACTACAGCGCTTGACGGTTGAATGTGTCACTAACGTCGGGTCTGCTGTAGACCAGATGTGTCAATAACTCCTTTCACACGGATTATAACGGTCTGACAATGTTCTGGTATTTAATACAAGAATGGCCGCGCGGTCTCAGGCGTCACACTACTAATGATGGCTCCCACTAGTTATTGTCGGTCGGTCGGTTCTTGGAACCAGAATATCCTCTACGCACAATTTACACGCACGCACGCATTGTTCTGTTGGAAAGGATGTTCTTGTCATCTCTAGGGGGGAGGGGTAAAGGTAACACCTGCGGCAGAATTTGGGCCAGGGTACCCCCCTACCCCCCCATCAGACGTAATTTCCCACAACCCACCGCGGCAGGAAATGCCCTCCATTGTAGCACGTCTTCTCCACACAGTCCGTCTGTCTTCTGTCAAGAACTGATCACACGCACTATCTTAGGTCTGTAGTGATCAACATTTTCCGGGAAACTGTCCGCAGTGGCGGCTTGTGACTAACTAGGAGTTTGGGAAAAGAGAAAATACTTTAATTTACCTTAATTCATCTTAAATAACTTATTTACGCTCAGCATTTTGACCCATTGTTCAAATTGAAACGTTCAACATCTGAACGCCCACTTTTTGATATTTCCTCGATGTACAATCCTGAGCTAAATATGGCAATCAAAAACCAGTAATGGTGGTTAATATATATCCTATACAAAATATTACCTTGTCCACAAACAAACGCAATCCATTACTAACGCGATATATTTATCAAAGCACGTTCATAAAATAAGATAGACCTAAACGTACTAGCTTAATAGACATTGTTACAGAGTTTTGTCGGAAACAGAGCTTAAACAAATAATATCCTCTGTTACAGAAACATATTGAATATTAAACCTCATGGTTTTCCAAAGATTATGTCATTGCTAGTTTGGCGCTAATTTATCCTTCGATTTTCAACTTTGTTATCGAAAAACTAATGGATCCCTTTTAAGACGATATTTAGTTTTTTGTAGGGCCTATTCGTGTGGGGTTTTTTTTTCCCGTCTTCCTATACAAAATTTACATTTTTCGAGAAGTGTATTTTTTATATTAGCCCTTTACTGCCCCCTATTCTTAAATTTCTAATTTTCCAACTTTTATGGTTATTGTGGGGTGGTCCTTTTACAGAATATTTTAAGTTAGTAGCCCCCTATAACCCCTACATTTCCATTTTGAAATTTTAAGACTTATTTGTTTATCTTGTATGGTTTTATTTGCGTGCTCGCCAAATTTCAATTTTAAACCACGCCGAAAAGTAGTGTTCTCTATTGGTTGTAGAAGTTTCGAGTTCTTCCATTTCCTGGACTTCAATCTCGACATGTTCTGTTTCTTCATTTTGAAATTTAAGGATCACGCCTTAATGTTAGTTTGGGGGGTTGTTATAACCAATTGACAGTTTTAAATCTTTTACCACAATGAAAAGAGTAGTTTATTATTTTAGTTTTGGGAGTTTTGAAACCCATATTTCACAAACCCCCCTTTTAAATAGTAAATGTTGAACACTTTCTGTTGTTGGAGTAATCCCTCTACGTTCCTGGCGAATTTCCATTTTTTGTCTGATCTTATATATATATATTTACTTATTCCCCCATTTATTTATTTTGTCCATTTAAAATCTTTAGCCTTTAATGGGTTATTTGTAATACTCTTTTTACCCTCTTGCCAAATTCAAATTTTCTACCATAGAGAAAAATAATTGTTTCTATTAATTTAGGAAATTGTAACCCCCCGCCCGATTTTCCAACTTCTACATAGAAATTTTAAATATTAAAACGAATGTAGCTATCTGGAGCTGTCCTTCTGCCTGTCCGCGAATTAAATTTTCTACCACACATATAAGTGTTTTCTTCTGTGCCCCCCCTTCCTCCAATTTAATTTTAGAAATTTCAAATTTTAAGATTTATTTGATTTTATGGAGTGGTCTATCTACCTGTCTGCCAAATTTTAACTTTCTTTCGCATCTAAAAAGTGTTTTTCTAATTATAGTTCCCCCCCCCCTCCAATTTAAAGGAGTTCTATTTTGAAATTTATATGGGGCAATACCGCCATCATAACACGAATAATTTCAAGTTTCTAGGTTCAGGGGTGGGTGGGTGAGTGAGTGAGTGAGTGAGTGAATGAGTGAATGAGTGAATGTGTTTAGCCTTTCATTACATAAATAAGTAAAAATAAATACAAACAAGTAAAAGCAATTAGAGATTAGAATTTCCGCTAAAATTTCCAGACAGTTAAATCTCAAGAAAGAGGATGTGATAACATATATTTTCTAGAGCAAACAACAGGTTAGTGACAAGTTCAACCACCGGGCTCTGTAGTGTATACGTGAGTGTGAGAACAGAACTGTTATAGCTGTTATTGCTTTATTGTAGCTCATGTCCTTAGAATAAATTAAATTGAGATGAAAAACGTAGGTTATATCGAGTGCTTTCGATCCATTCAAATAGGCCTAGCTGTCATCCCCCCCCCCTTTCCATAACAATATAATCTTCAAGAAATTCCAAATTATTTTTCCAACACGAAACAAATAAATACAGTGACAGTGACGTAAACAGGATTTGAACTTGAAGTGAGCGCCTGGGAGATGAGCAAAAGAATGTCATGGAGTTATTCTTTGTTCCCAATTATCAGTCTCCGATTACGACATAAAACTAACCGACATGAATAAATGATGTTATAAATAGCACACAACAACGCCAATGAACGTTTCAATCAAATTGATATGTAATTTCGTGGCGTTCCCATTGGCTAGGCGCTCTTCTCGACATCTCATTGGCTGAAGAGATGATTGTTGCATAACGAGTTGAAGTTGATATCAATGGATGAAACATGAGACGATTGTTTGAAATGATATCACTGAAACTAAAATGATGGATGACTGTCAACCTTGTTATCTCTTACAAGACTAACACATCTCAAAGAAGGACCTCAGTTCGACTCCCTCATGATGCCTCAAAAAATAAACAATTTGTATACAAGACAGGAGAAAAGAAGTGAAACATTAGATATACGAGTTGAACGCCAAAATTATCTTATTTTAAAACGAGTGGTGTAACGGTTCGAGTGTATCATCTTGGCGGACTAAGTTCTCTGTAAACCACTCCCGTATTGTGGCCACAGCAAGGCCGTCATGGAGATGTGTGGCAGTGGTTGGCCCTACCGGCGCGGCGCCTCGCTGGGCCCAGTCTACACACGCCAGATTATTTATACCGGGCTATTTATACTGCATATTGAGTGTGTGGACCAGTGCATATTAACAACCCAACACATTCTCTCCGCTGCGGAGAGGAGCCTCAAGGTTACTAGGAGTCGCCATTGTGGAGGTTTAGAGCTCAACACATTCTCTCTGCTGCGTAGAGGAGCCTCGAGGTTACTAGGAGTCGCCATTGTGGAGGTATAAAGTTCAACACATTCTCTCTGCTGCGTAGAGGAGCCTCAAGGAACGGAGAGGAGCCTCGAGGTTACTAGGAGTCGCCATTGTGGAGGTATAAAGTTCAACACATTCTCTCTGCTGCGTAGAGGAGCCTCGAGGTTAATAGGAGTCGCCATTGAGGAGGTATCATGATCAGCACATTCTCTCTGCTGCATAGAGGAGCCCCGAGGTTACTAGGAGTCGCCATTGTGGAGGTATGAAGTTCAACACATTCTCTCTGCTGCGTAGAGGAGCCTCGAGGTTATTAGGAGTCACCATTGTGGAGGTATAGAGTTCAACACATTCTCTCTGCTGCGGAGAGGAGCCTCGAGGTTAATAGGAGTCGCCATTGTGGAGGTATAAAGTTCAACACTTTCTCTCTGCTGCGTAGAGGAGCCTTGAGGTTACTAGGAGTCGCCATTGTGGAGGTATAGAGTTCAACACATTCTCTACTGCTGCGTAGAGAAGCCTCAAGGTTACTAGGAGTCGCCATTGTGGAGGTATAGAGTTCAACACATTCTCTGTGCTGCTGATAGGAGCCTCGAGGTTACTAGGAGTCGCCATTGTGGAGGTATATAGTTCGTTTCTCCATAATGTAGTAGCTATAAATTCAATATTCTTGGCACTAACACAGCCTCAAACCACTATTTTTGTAAAACCGCCATGCTTATTGAAGAGGGAAACTAACGCACTAAGTTTAGTTGAGTGAGTATGTCCTGGATCAAGTAAATCAGAGTACAATACGGGACACTTGTTACATTTACAGTGTTATAACTGGTGACAAGTCGCTTGAGGCAAACCTGGTGGTGGGACCTGTACAACTGGCGTCAATTTCGAATTAGCGTGTATTTATCTATTATGGAGTTTATCATATAATACATTAACTATTAATAACATCTTTCTCCTTAAGTACTGCACCAAAAAACTTAGTTCTTTCACCCATCGTTTTCACATTCTGTGGAGAGTTACTCTACACAGGAGCAACGTTCGTTTTTAAGAAATTTTACCGTGAAAACAACGGTTAATGTATGTACTCACCTTCCGGTTTCAATCTCTCCCTGACGAACCTGCAGTACGGGGGAGGAGGGGATTCTGAAACAAGAAGTTATCATCTTACACAACAATATAACTATGTTGTATCTTACACAACAATATAACTATGTTGTACCATCTTATACAATAATATAACTATGTTGTACCATCTTACACAACAATATAACTATGTTGTACCATCTTACACAACAATATAAATATGTTGTACCATCTTACACAACAATATAAATATGTTGTACCATCTTACACAACAATATAACTATATTGTGCCGTCTTACACAACAATACAACTATATTGTGCCGTCTTACACAACAATACAACTATATTGTACCATACACACAACAATACAACTATATTGTACCATACACACAACAATACAACTATATTGTACCATACACACAACAATACAACTATATTGTGCCATCTTACACAACAATACACCTGTTGTACCATCTTACACAACAATATAACTATGTTGTACCATCTTACACAACAATACACCTATATTGTGTCATACACACAGCAATACAACTATATTGTGCCATAAACACAACAATACAACTATATTGTGTCATACACACAGCAATACAACTATATTGTACCATCTACTCAACAATACAACTATATTGTACCATACACACAACAATACAACTATATTGTGCCATCTACATAACAATACAACTATATTGTACCATACACACAACAATACAACTATATTGTACCATACACACAACAATACAACTATGTTGTACCATACACACAACAATACAACTATGTTGTGCCATCTACACTGCAATACAATCATATTGTAAAATCAAACAACAATACAATCACATACACTACCATCTTATACACAATTACAATACACTTGTTGTTAGTGTAGTATTGATACTGTCACAGTTAGTATAACAGGTATTATTGTGAAACAATAAAAGAAACCAAACATTTCATTTATTAATTAATTCCCTGAGTTCGAATATAATCATAACAACTTATTTATAGGGCCACAAACATCTCACATTGATTAAGTCACCTAACCAATCAGGAACTCAGTTGGTATAGCGATTGAAACATCTCTATCTCCATGTCCACCAATACGAGATAATAGCAGCCCAGAATCCAACAGAGCGAGTCCATCGGTTTCTGAATGAACCTTGAGAAGAAACAAGCGCTATTATCGTACTGGCGCCACATACGTAGTTCCTGCTGTCGCCGCTAGGAGCACTGGCTCTGCTTCCAGCCTGTTCCCTCTCCCGTCTAATAAAGGTCTCCAACATAAACCATCCGTCAAACCTGGCTGGCAGACATACTCCCTTCCACCTGCGACAGTTACTGGGACATGAACATGTTCTGTTCAAATGTTCAATAGCTGTCTGCAGTTCAACCTCACATCTTGAACTCTCTATTCTTGGTGTTGGACATGGGATTACCACTCTCCGACACTTTTCAACGATAGAACATGGAGTACTTAACATA
>CABFWO010002725.1:60704-110470 GCA_902155825.1 Timema genevievae
AGGGAATGTTAAGGAACTATAGCTCTAGGGGAGTGACAGGATGGAGGGAGTGTTAAGGAACTATAGCTCTACTGGAGTGACAGGATGGAGGGAGTGTTAAGGAACTATAGCTCTACTGGAGTGACAGGATGGAGGGAGTGTTAAGGAACTATAGCTCTAGGGGAGTGACAGGATGGAGGGAGTGTTAAGGAACTATAGCTCCACTGGAATGACAGGATGGAGGGAGTGTGAAGGAACTATAGCTCTAGTGGAGTGACAGGATGGAGGGAATGTTAAGGAACTATAGCTCCAATGGAGTGGCAGGATGGAGGGAATGTTAAGGAACTATAGCTCTAGGGGTGTGACAAGATGAAGGGAATGTTAAGGAACTATATCTCTAGTAGAGTGACAGGATGGAGGGAATGTTAAGGAACTATAGCTCTAGTAGTGAGACAGGATGGAGGGAATGTTAAGGAACTATAGCTCTAGTAGTGAGACAGGATGGAGGGAATGTTAAGGAACTATAGCTCTAGTAGTGAGACAGGATGGAGGGAATGTTAAGGAACTATAGCTCTAGTAGTGAGACAGGATGGAGGGAATGTTAAGGAACTATAGCTCCACTGGAGTGACAGGATGGAGGGAATGTTAAGGAACTATATCTCTAGTAGTGAGACAGGATAGAGGGAGTGTTAAGGAACTATAGCTCTAGGGGAGTGACAGGATGGAGGGAATGTTAAAGAACTATAGCTCCACTGGAGTGACAGGATGGAGGGAATGTTAAGGAACTATAGCTATAGTAGAGTGACAGGATGGAGTGTTAAGGAACTATAGCTCTAATGGAGTGACAGGATGGAGGGAGTGTGAAGGAACTATAGCTCTAGTGGAGTGACAGGATGGAGGGAATGTTAAGGAACTATAGCTCTATTAGAGTGACAGGATGGAAGGAATGTTAAGGAACTATAGATCTAGTAGAGTGACAGGATGGAGTGTTAAGGAACTATAGCTCTAGTGGAGTGACAGGATGGAGGGAATGTTAAGGAACTATAGCTCTATTAGAGTGACAGGATGGAGGGAATGTTAAGGAACTATAGCTCCACTAGAGTGGCAGGACGAAGGAAGCAGTGCCAGTCCTCACGTGTAGAAACAAAGGCAGGCAAGATGCTGTGTGTTGTAGCTACAGCTCAAGATAGCAACCGGCCCGCCGATCCCATAACTGGAATGTATTCCCCCTTTCCTCCCCCCTTGTAATGGTCAGAGCAGACAAGGACACAAGTCATAAGTCCTTCCAATCCTGGGTGAATACACAGTGGGCCACAAGACCTAAGCTGTATGGTTTGGTTCATGGGGCCTAAATTAATCAAACAGGGGTGTCAAAAAGTGCTCATAGTTGTGTTTATCACTCCAACAATAAGTGAACTCCATTCACGGTAGGAATTACTCTCTGAAAGGTCTTTTTTCCTACCAATATCCTACTGTATAATATATTTCTGGTAGGGAAAAAGGCCTTTCAGAAAACACTTTATCCATGCGCAATGCCTAGGTAGTCCATGCAGGGAAATAAGTTGTCATTCTGTGACTAGAACTCAGTGGCGTGTGTAGGTCGTGTTTCGCAGGGGGGTAAGCTGTAGCTTAGTGGTCAGGGAGACCTCTGGGTAACAACAACAATGAGGATTTTACTTTAATATCAACTTATTTGTGAATTTTCCGGTACTTATAAGCAAGTATTAGTAGCCATGGTGTTATATTTGGGTATTTAATGTAAATCATTGCGGTTCTAGGTTAGTTTAGTTTATATATTGTGTGACAAATGTTGTGTTACCTAATTAACTTATGGAAGAAAATACCGTATATGACCCGTATTCAGATTATAATCGAATAAATTGAAAAATTACACCTTGGATAGCTCAGTGATTGGCACGCTAAAGCCAAAAATCCAGGGTTCGATTCCAGTTCCCCTTCATTCGACTAAGAAATTGAGGTAAAATCCCTTCACATCTCGTAATTCTTGTAAAGATGAAACCTCCTTGGATGTTTTTTACCAACTAAAACAATGTGGTATCGGCTCATAGCGTGTGGTAAAATGAGTGACATTGACCTTGGATTGACGCAACACGAGTAGTGTGATAAGTGTTATCAAACGTTCCTTTACAATATAGAGAGCTTCTTTACTTGCACTGATAGCAGGGCTCCTATAGGAGTAGTCTCAGAGTTGATAACCGGTAACTTAGTGGGAAGCTAACATTGGAGAAGAACTACCGACATTTTGTATCGAGTATTGTGCTCGGAACAAACTAACTAACAAACAAACATACATGTTTACTGCCGGCAACAATGAACATCGCATGAAACCACATCTATTGTACTTGTATAGACTTTGAAAAATTCGACATATTATCTCACAACTAGAAACGTTACTAGATCTACTTTCAAGTATTCATACGTCAAGTCATGTGACCTGCAGTTGTCACTGTTGATATATATTATCAATACCTATAAAAAATAATAGTATGGTGAAATGTTTTCAATGTTGAGCGCAAAGAATATATATTTGTAGTTTCTGAAAGTTTCCCCTAATGTCCGTGTGTAAGGAATACACAGCTTAAGCTCATGAACTAGTTGCGTGTAGTTCATATTGAACTATTCCAAACATGAGACAGTAGAAACCGTCTCGCCATGAACTATGAGGTGACGCCACTGTTAACAATCGTGATTATTCGGCAGAACTCGGTCACAGAACCGAAGTGACAAAGGCGAGATTTTCCCATAATTACCATATTGTGTGCGACCGACCGACCGTCCCGAGGGCGCCAGAGCCTTAGAGGGGTGGGGGGCTAACCCCCCAGAAAGTATTATTATTATCATCACCGCGTCTTACTACCCGTTCGAGTTGTACGCACTTACGCTAATGTGTAATGGTAGGGTGATTGTGAGATGAAATGGAGAACCTACAGTTTAACGTGGGATCCGAACCACGGTGGAGGCCCGGCATTCCACACGTTCACAAGTTGTGATTAATACACGTCTTGTCAGAGATGAAGGAAGGGTTTGGCAATCAGATAAAACTGTGCCAGGACCGAGGATTGAGCCCCGGACCCCCAGCATAGAAGTCTGACACCTTACCCCTAGACCGCCAGGTGACCCCAGAAAGTTGTTTATCAAATGTATTTTCCCTCAATGCCTAGGGTGGTTCATGGAGTCTTTTAAAGTTCATAGCTTAACATAGAAACTATCATCGAATCTATTACATATTTCTATTTTTTTTACCAAAATTCTGTTTTCCCTCCATTTATATTATAGAGGCATGTAGTTGCTCTAAGAGAAGCTAAATATAGAGGCATGTATTGCTCTAAGAGCAGCACAGTATAGATACATGTAGTTGCTCTAAGAATAGCACAGTATAAAGGCATGTATTGCTCTATGAACAGCGCAGTATAGAGGCATGTAGTTGCTCTAAGAATAGCACAGTATAGAGGCATGTATTGCTCTAAGAACAGCACAGTACAGAGGCATGTAGTTGCTCTAAGAATAGCACAGTACAGAGGCATGTAGTTGCTCTAAGAATAGCATAGTTTAGAGGCATGTATTGCTCTAAGAGCAGCACAGTATAGAGGCATGTATTGCTCTAAGAATAGCACAGTATAGAGGCATGTATTGCTCTAAGAATAGCACAGTATAGAGGCATGTAGTTGCTCTAGGAGCAGCACAGTATAGAGGCATGTATTGCTCTAAGAGCAGCACAGTATAAAGGCATGTATTGCTCTAAGAGCAGCACAGTATAAAGGCATGTATTGCTCTAAGAGCAGCACAGTAGATATGTAGTTGCTCTAAGAACAGCGCAATATAGAGACACGTAGTTGCTCTAGGAGCAGCACAGTATAGAGGCATGTAGTTGCTCTAAGAATAGCACAGTACAGAGGCATGTAGTTGCTCTAAGAATAGCACAGTATAGAGGCAAGTATTGCTCTTAGAGCAGCACAGTATAGAGGCATGTATTGCTCTAAGAATAGCACAGTATAGACATGTAGTTGCTCTAAGAACAGCGCAGTATAGAGGCATGTAGTTGCTCTAGGAGCAGCACAGTATAGAGGCATGTATTGCTCTATGAATAACACAGTATAGAGGCATGCATTGCTCTAAGAGCAGCACAGTATAGACATGTAGTCGCACTAAGAGCAGTATAAAGAGCAGCACAGTACAGAGGCATGTAGTTGCTCTAAGAATAGCACAGTATAGAGGCATGTATTGCTCTAAGAACAGCGCAGTATAGAGGCATGTATTGCTCTAAGAATACCACAGTATAGAGGCATGTATTACTCTAAGAGCAGCACAGTAGATGCATGTATTGCTCTATGAATAGCACAGTATAGAGGCATGCATTGCTCTAAGAGCAGCACAGTATAGACATGTAGTCGCACTAAGAGCAGTATAAAGAGCAGCACAGTCTTACCGGGGCGGCACAGTCTGCTCCAGTGGTACGGGTTGCAGCACAGATAGACGGGATCCTTGTCTGCTCTGCACACCGGCAGTCTCTTCAGTTCGCAATGTTGCCTGACGTCGGGCCACCGCCAGATCTGGCAACACAGCACGTGCGGCTCGGGCGGCAGGTCCCGGGGTAACAGAACACAAGCAGACAAATCTGCTCCTCGGCTCTCAACCGCCGCCAGTAACATCTCCAGCTGGTTCTCTTTCAGACGTTTCAACAAGGTCTTGAGGGCGGTCTCTGCCGGGGAGGCGCCGCCCCCACCACCGCAACACACACCGCCCCCTGTCTCTAAACCGTGAGGGTAGCACGCAGATTCCTGTCCTTCAGTCGTACCCTGGGTTTCATGCTCCTGCCGCACCCTGGACTTCCACAGGCGTTTAGCTAGCGTGGTCCGTTTGCTTCGGAACATGAACATAAAAAGAGGGTTCCCGGTCGTGGCATTTGGGTGGCCCTGTCGGTCCCAGGCGCGTGGACACGGGGGGCTGGGATGAGGGCAGACCCCGACATCCAAACCCTTCACTTCCCCCCCACACACACTCGCGTCCACTGATAGATCACACACACACACTGACACGTATATCCGTCACTTCACTCGTGATAATGTCACCTCGAGTGACTACAAACTTTGCTACTGTTCATTACAAACATTATTGCCCTGTTACAAACAAACCCACACTCAACAATATAAATCACTCGATATATCGGAAAACACTGTATCCTGCGTTTGTCTTCCAAGTACACTCATTTTAAAAAACAGCTAGAACCGAACGAACTGGTCACCTCCGACTCAAACCAGACGCTAGTAGAGCTCTCATAACGACATGTTTACAACGCGCCTCGTTCATGTGTACTGAACAGTTGCAAGGCGGCCCTGGTTCGCAGTCGCGCCGCCAGACAGTGCTGCGACTTGGACTCGTCCAAGGGCGAGAGGGGCGTCAAGATTCCTCCTTCCTCGCCACCACTCGGAAATTATCGTCTGGTCGGCTTTACTTCTCAATCTGCGGCCAGTCTGGACAAAAAGAAAAGAGAAAGAAAAAAAAAAAGTAATATCAACAAGAGTAAAATATTTTGAAAACGAGAATTCACTTTCGATAAGACAGGTCTATTTATTGTAGTTAGAAAACAGAAATATAGTTTATTATATATTTGATGTCTTAGGAGACGGTTCGATTTAAAATAAACATATATTTATGATTTGATTAATATTATTAAAACACATCGGATGTATCTTAAACCACTGTTATCAATCATGTAGTAATCCTTGGTACATTTAGTTTAAGAAAGCAGAATCTAGTTTCTGAATATCGGCTCGTAATAATGCACAAATATTACAATTATCTGGCTCCGATGTAAAGTTTAAATGTCCAAGGTTAAGTCAGTTAACCGTGTGCAGTGTTTTTAAAGTGCTCATTACATATTTACATTTTTTTTATATAGTATGTATTCTTTCACTAGTTTTTAATTTTCCATAACGAGTCTATCGAGAATTTGCTGCTCGTTTAAATTAAGCCCATCATATTCTTCTGCTTGTTTTGTATCTAGAGAAAGATTTGTCACAAATTCTCCCCTCCAGCCCAGGACTCAAGAAACCTCTATCTTGTGCCATTGTTGTAATGTTATTAGAAAGTGCACGCAGTATTATAATAATAGTTGTCGAAGTCTGAGGGACCGCTGGCGCTACACGAACTATTGGTTACAAGTCTAGACAATGTATGTTACGACCCAAGCCCTTTCATTATTCAGAATCGGGGTTATATAATTATTGTTGTTGTACTCTACAACCAAAACTCAGTGGTACCAACAGTCTTTGCTTGAAAACGCTGCTAATATCAAATGTAGAAACGGAAAATATAAATTAAAATAGAAAATACTTAACGATTCTCGAGGGTATATTTTCGATTTTATTAACTAAATGTAATAAATTCCCAGATAATTATAATTTAAATCAAAGAGTAATAATAAAATATATCTTTATATGTATTTAAATAGCATACATAATATAAAATGTGACATAATATTATAATTATTTAAAACGCTAAACGATTCCCTTAGACCAGTTGTTTCCAAACCCTGGGTCGCGACCCTAATGAGGGTCACGGGATATCAGCAGTTGTTGAAACAAAGTTTGGAACTGGGAGGTTTGAATCCAGCTCAAGGTCAAGCCCCGTATCACTCGGGAACTTTAAAAGAATCTTTTTCCTTCTTCTGACAATCTATCGAACCTGTGAACAAGGATTGTCAAGTCTTGTGACGATCAAGATCCTCAGAATGTGTTACTCCAACTAAAAGAACTCCCCCAGATTCGAACAGCAATATAGTAGCCACTGAAATAGTCTTTTTGCTCACTTTCCGTACATTGTTACAAAGTCATACTTTCATGAAGAATAGTGCTTTACATTTTGTTTAATTAGAAGGTGTCGAAATAATACAGTGTTTGTTATTTCAATAAAGTTAATTTAATAAACACAAATATGAAAATAATAGGAAATTGAAACCACAGGGTTCATTATGACACAGATGAGTGGGTGAAGTCTCTAAAAAAAACATCTTGAACTGTCGGTTTGTACAAAAATGACAAAATGCGTGTGACCTTAAGTTGGGCTGTGACTTGGGCACGCAACAAAGTGGACTTGTTTAGTTTTTCACCTGGGTACAACCAGTCTCGTCTAAAAATGTCATCATAATACGACTTTAGTTTATTAATCACCTGTTTAACACATCAGTTTAATATATTAAATTTAATCAAATAATATTGTTACGCTCATGTACAATGGAACATTTTAGACAAGAAAATACGTGGGCATTTAAAAGTTGGATCCACTCTAACCATTCTCTCTCTCTTTTTTTTTAACTTATATTAATTATAATCTCCAATGACCAGAACTATCTGGCGCTAAACTGGCTAGATTGGCACCATTGTGTCCGCCGTGTGAACTAATTATATTGTTAGATGGTCTTCTTCTGACATTGTCGGCGTGAGATCGGGATTTTCAACATTGGCTTTTTCTTTGAGAGATCAGTTGATTAACGAGGGGGGGAATTTAACATGAACTTAATAAACTATCAGCTCACGACTTACAAACTAACAATATAAGCATATATAATATATATAATATAAGCAGATAACTATGAACAAGACTTATCACGTTTATATTTAGACTTAATTTTCTTACAAATGTAAATACAAAGATATTTCTTTGCAACCAACAATGATAACATTTTACTTGATTATTGTTGTCATGTTATGGGTATTGATATGTGACAGATGTAAATTACGTGACTTGACGTATGAATACGTGAAAGTAGATCTAGTAACTTCTCTGTCAGTTAGGTCCATTCGTAATCCCTACACTCACGCCTGGACTAGTTCAGGTAGTATGCCGGGTGCGCTGTTTCCACCCTCCTCATCCTACTCTCGTAGCGTTACTCCCCCCCCCCTCCCCCCGGGGCAACTCAGCTCTCCTTGCCACTGAGGTATCGCCGGTCCTTGCCAAGCAAACACAAGGATGAGCGCTACCGCTTGCTTGGTAAATATTTGATCAGGTGGCGCGCGGTGTTTGCCTATCGAGCAGGGGTAGCAACAAGCCCAGCGGACCAAACAGAAGTAGGGCAATTATAAAGATTCATATCTTCAAACATTGTTTTCCACACTCTCGTCCAGAAGATTCTAGTGCATTATATCTTGATTTACCCTTCATATCTTGTGTTATCGCCGCCCCTTCCTTTACCAGAATCCCATCTGACAGCAAGAAGGGAATCCTCTTTGAAGTCTGCTGGACGGAAACTGTCCCTCTAGACGTTGCCAAATCATCGGCGCTAAAGACTCAGGTTTGAATCCAGGTTAAATACCTACAATTTATTTGAGCGCAATAGAAGGCTGACTCTCCTACTCCTTCATCCTCCTCTTGCGATAAACAACAAAGAAATAACAATAGTTTTTATGAGCATAATGTCGAGTGAGGTCAACAGTGAATCTGTCTTTTGTATCACTAAAAGCAGGAAACATTTAGTGATACATTCGTCAAAATGATAGTGATAATGTAGGCCATAATGTAATGTTTTAATAATCATGCTATTTTATCACTGAATCAATAGTTATTCATATTTAACACTTTGCACAATCATCTCAAAACTAAGAGAAAGATGCCCAAATTTTAAAAGTAAGGAAACTTAACGTATCTTCTAAACCCAACAGTGCTACCATCTTCACGTAATATTTGTGAACTACATGAGTGCGGCTTCGCTGGCTCGCTCAGGAGAGGTCTAAGCTAAACAAAATAACAAATCAATCAAGAACTAAGGTGCCCGGGTTTGACTCTCGACTAGTGGCGGTTCCCCAAGGGTGCGGAGAGATCATGAACCTGTCAGCACTCGGACTAAGGGGTGAATCTCTCATGGTCTTGTTGGTCAATGACGGGGAGGTCGGGGTTTGAACTCCGCGTGGGTGTTATGTGCTGGTTTTTACTCAATTTCTACTCCTCCTTTACACAAATGTGGGAACATTTATTTTCAATAACTTTCTCATACCTATTATATCAGTTCAAATATTTGGATAACCGTGAAGAAAAGATGCAGTGAGCATAATAAAAACTATGATTTCTTTAATTAAAATCTATTTTACATTTTTTAAATATGATAACCGGCATTGGCCAGACTGTTAGTCGATTCTTCTTCTAGTATTAAACAAAATTATTTTACTTGTCTTTCAAACGAGAACATATAAAATAATTAATATTTTAAGAAATAATGTATACATAATTATTGTTCTATTAACACTAAAGCAATATTTATCACTGTATTTTAAAACTGATCACAATTGTTTCAAAAGTAATTGAAAGAATTGTCTTCATTTTAAAAAACGAAACTTAATCTTAAACTTGAGCTAAAAAAATCCCACCTGTGGTTTGCAAGACGATATCTCATTTCATTACTGTCTGTGAATGTGAAGACTCGCTAGTCCCGTGTTCGAAGCCAGAATATGGAGGAGATGATGGGACAGTCTGAAGATTCATCGCAACAATTCAAACTGTTCAACGGTCTACATCATTAACCATCGCAACTATTCAAACTGTTCAACTGTCTACATCATTAACCATCGCAACTATTCAAACTGTTCAACGGTATACATCATTAACCATCGCAACTATTCAAACTGTTCAACTGTCTACATCATTAACCATCGCAACGATTCAAACTGTTCAACGGTCTACATCATTAACCATCGCAACGGTTCAAACTGTTCAACGGTCTACATCATTAACCATCGCAACGATTCAAACTGTTCAACGGTCTACATCATTAACCATTGCTATGATTTATTCCATGTTTTAAAATGAACCCTCCACTGGCATCGAAGGATTGTCATTCAGGAGAAATTCTATTAAGGATATGTTTAACGTACGTTGTATAAACACATTATATCAACGCACACATTCATCAAGTACTTAACCTAATCATTCAACTCCAGTACACAACAAGATATCACTACAGATGAAGTCAGGATTCCAAGGCACGCGTGCTGACCGCTCAGCCAAGAAGGATCATTATATTACTACAAGGGTAGGCAGGTCACACTGAGCCAACCCATTAAGTTCGTCATAGGACTTGCTGTAAGAGCTGATAAACGTTTGAAATAACACAAGTGGGCCATGAAGCAGTGTTCTGCTCTTTGTACTGCTCTTTGCACTGCTCTTTATACGCTCACATTACACCGAGTCATCAGCACTCGGGACCCCGCGAGGGGCGAATAATTGGCCCCCGATAGCTCACATAGACTAGACTACTTAGAGCAGCGATTATTAAAAGGGGGCCGCGAAAGGTTTTTTGGGGGTGCCTTGAAAAAAATAATTAAAAATATTATTTGCTTATTAGTTATTACTGGAGTCTTATTATCTTAAATTTAACGTTTTGTAAGAAATAATTCTATGTTCGTGAGCATGTAAGTGCAGTATACTCTCGATTTTCCGTGTTAATGGAGGGGAGGGGAAGCACGGATAATATAAATCACGGATAGCACAAATAATCCCCATCTGTTTACCACCACCATTTAAATTTTGCTGCCCTTTGTTTCTATTTATTTATTTGAAAAAGGATTGTCCCCGATGTTAAATATTAAAACGCAATCAACTCCTGCGTGTGAATAGCATTAAGTAATACACGAATATACAAAACATTGGAAAGTGTTCAACAGCAGAGGTCTGTCTCATTAAATACATTTAGGTAGGTTCATTTCTGTGTTTTTATTTGTTTACTATTGTAATCGGTAAATAAAGCCACTATTTCAGAATAAATCTCAAGGCTAAATATGTCAGTAAAACTAGGGGCCGCGAATATGTTTTAGGATATTTAGGGGTCCGCGAGTAATAAAAGGTTAAGAACCACCGACTTAGTGGACCGCGGGGGAATTTACTCTTTATTCAAAAGGTTTCATCTTGTAAACAAAGTATATTAGTTATCCGTATTATAATAAGGATATAATTAAAATTTATATCATAAACATATCATATGCTGTAAACCAGGCGTTTTAAAGTGTTGTATTGTAAACAAGGTGTTTTAAAAGTGATGTATTGTAAACAAGGCGTTTTAAAAGTGATGTATTGTAAACAAACCGAGGCTGACGCGCGATTCACAGCTCGAGGGAACGGCTGAGTCTCTCTGAGTCCTGAGGTTGAATCCAGAAGATGGTAGATGTATAAACAGGTAGTCCAAGGTGCCGGTGACCCTCATGACGTGACACAGCTACAAAGCACACATACCTGAGAATCTGTCAGGAACCGAACCACGGAGCGAGAGGATCAACAACGAGCTGTCCGGTTAGCGCCGCAGGACTGGGTGGCTTCTGGTGCGGCGTCGCTTCTTATACAGGCGTCGCCACCACTGGTCGCTGGACGCCGCTGTTCTTGTGCCGGGACGTCGCGACGACCCATGGCTCCAGCATCCCCGGCGTCCTACAGTAGCAATGTTCTGTCCTCGACGGTACATGCGGTCCGTGTGGGGCGGGCGACGCCAGGCGCCGCGTGTGAGGACGGCCAGTCTGGCGACTGTCTCCAGTTGGCGTCTCGGTCCCCCCCCACGACTAGGAGTGTTTACCTCCAGGCCCTGACACGAGCATTCAGACCATACACACACAATCACAACATCTTTGTAACATTCTCTTTTTGATGAAATAACACGAGGACGTCACAATTCCGGCGGAGATATTGCGTGGCGGGTTGCGCACCTCCCCCGCATCACCATCTGTCATCATTCTCTCTATTGGCTCGGTCCTGAGACAAGTCCTTTACACTCTTATAATTATTATTGTTCTTACCATATCTTTGTGACATTTGGATGCTTCTAGAAGATATTTGTATTTTGATGCAAGATCATCTTTCAGCTTCATAATCGATAATAACAGAAGAGAGTGAAATAATTCTAGAAGGTGGCACATTTATTCCAAAGGGGGTAGGGGGATCATTCACCCCCCACCCCCTCTGACCACACAGCATGTCTTTGATTGTTTGATTGATAATTGCCAATCCATTGCGTCACTTCGAATATGTAATTGACCAAGCCGGAAAAGATCCTAAAATTATCTAAGGCTCTTTTGCAAGAAGTAAGAACAAGATATTCTAAGACATTTGCCAACCATCCACGACTTCAATATATACAGGATGATTCGAAATTCTCTGTACAAACTTTAATTGGAGATAGGAAACCCTAAAACAGAGCTTTTTTTGTTGTTGTTAATGAATGTATATCCGCAAACGCTGCCCTTGGGTGCTAAGGGGCGCTTGTTGGTACATAAATGAAAGGCAGACGGTGTGAACAGCATTGCATGTATGACAGCGTTGACGCATTGATTGCTGTATATTTTCAAAACCCCACATGCTAGATGCATGTCAGCCATCTCGGAGGCCGCGAAATGCTTCATGCTACTTGTATGTTCGCGTTACGAATGACGACGGCGGAAAATAGCGGTTTTATGCGCCACCCAACAGCCCTCTAGCTTCAAGGGTGTGTGAAGGGTGTTAGCGGACATATAGTGATACATTCACTAACGTGAAAGATTTGTTTTAATGTTTCCTATCTCCCATTAAAGTGTGTACATATAGTTGAGAATTATCCTGTATTTGAGGCGTTATTAATAATCAGGAGCATCGAGCATAATTCTGTGTCTGAGCGAACATTAATTTCGGCGCCGTCCCTCTATCACATAGACTTTGTCCAAACATTGTCTTATGACTTTGAAAGGAAATAATTACAAGACAAAAATTAATGAATGTCTATCTCTATTGTTTTTATTGATTATTGCTAGTCGGATATATGTGGTTTGAGGTTGAACTGTAGCATTGATTAATTTACAATGAACCACAAATGGGGGGGAAAAAAAAAGACTAAACGGGAAACATCAACCTAGGTTGTCATTTACCACGTAGTCCATTTAATACCTCTTTCTACAACCACTTAACCTAAAGACGATCCAAGCACACCTGCCCGCGACGGGAGTTGAGTTTTGACTGGTGAGCTAAAGAGTAGTCGGAACAATGGACCACTTCATAGCAGTTCCCCAATGTTCGAGAAGGGTGGGATGACTTCGCATCCTGACCCAGAATGTACCAGATGTTTGATTTGGATTATGTGTCAGCCTGTTGCATAGATTCGCCACCTGACAGTCGACATACATTTCTTCTCCTTGTTTACCTGACAGTCGATATACGTTTCCTCTCCTTGTTTACCTGACAGTCGACATACGTTTCCTCTCCTTGTTTACCTGACAGTCGAAATACGTTTCCTCTCCTTATTTACCTGACAGTCGACATACGTTTCCTCTCCTTATTTACCTGACAGTCGACATACGTTTCCTCTCCTTGTTTACCTGACAGTCAA
The DNA here is from genome assembly GCA_902155825.1 of Timema genevievae. Classification (NCBI taxonomy): domain Eukaryota; kingdom Metazoa; phylum Arthropoda; class Insecta; order Phasmatodea; family Timematidae; genus Timema; species Timema genevievae. The sequence continues at coordinate 74,035 of CABFWO010002725.1, forward strand.
CATACGTTTCCTCTCCTTATTTACCTGACAGTCAACATATGTTTCCTCTCCTTATTTACCTAACAGTCAACATAAGTTTCTTCTCCTTGTTTACCTGACAGTTGACATACGTTTCCTATCCTTGTTTACCTGACAGTTGACATATGTTTCCTCTCCTTGTTTACCTGATAGTCAACATACGTTTCCTCTCCTTGTTAACCTGAAAGTCGACATACATTACTTCTCCTCATTTACCTGACAGTCGACATACGTTTCCTATCCTTATTTACCTGACAGTCGACATACGTTTCCTCTCCTTGTTTACCTGACAGTTGACATACGTTTCATCTCCTTGTTTACCTGACAGTCGACATACGTTTCCTCTCCTTGTTTACCTGACAGACGACATACGTTTCCTCTCCTTGTTTACCTGACAGTCAACATACGTTTCCTCTCTTTGTTTACCTGACAGTCAACCTACGTTTTCTCTCTCTTTTACCTGACAGTCAACATACGTTTCCTCTCCTTATTTCCCTACCTAAGGCCTCCTCTATCCTTCTCTGGGGCAACTATTGTATTTATCACCTCGGTGGTGACAATGTAAAGCCACACTTGGTGGAGATTTCATTCGAGTAAGAGCTAATTTGTTAACTCGTACATTAAATATAATGTAAGAATAGTATATATGTTTAAATCTTTAACTCTTATGCTTCGGCCTAAGATTCATAAATTACCGGTAATAGTTGTTAATATTTGGAATCTTTTAATTAAAATTACTTTCTGGATTCGTACTTTATTATTTTACATTATATTAATCTTTTTAGTGAAGAATGATAGAAATTTATTGAAATTAATCAATATGACCTTATGTTTTGATTTCGGATAATGCCTTTTTTTACTAGCGAGTTTGTTTATGTAAGAGTATGTGTCAAACACAATAATGTTGTTCTCTATCCCTTTTGTCTCTAATATAAACTAAAAGCCTCGTTTACAAACATGTTCTGCTATATTCATTACAAACATGTTCTGTTATATTCATTACAAACATGTTCTTCTATATTCATTACCAACATGTTCTGCTATATTCATCACAAACATGTTCTGCTATATTCATTACAAACATGTTCTGCTATATTCATTACAAACATGTTCTGCTATATTCATTACCAACATGTTCTGCTATATTCATTGCCAACATGTTCTGCTATATTCATTACAAACATGTTCTGTTATATTCAATACAATAATACCACTGTTGCTGGGAAGGTAGGGTACCATTTTTTAAACAAGCTGTAGGAAGTATTTTGTCTTTGTTTGTAACAAACAATAACATACTTTTCCTCCTTTCTGTATCATACTGTTAATAAATACTTTATTTACATTAAATATTGGGTTTGTCCAATTTTTTTCATCAATAACAGTTAAAAGTCTCCAAATTACGCTCTATCCTGAATTTCAACCATACGAAGTGGACTTGGTCCTGTAAAACTCCGTTGAGCGAGTTTCTAGTGTACTTGATATAGACCTAACGAACACCGACAAGATGGTGGTACTCAAATTTATGTAAAATATTGGAGGGTAAAAAAATCAAGCTAGGACCCTTAACCTGTCAATTTTTAGAAATGATTTATTTGTTTCTAACACGACATGGATGGCCCGGTACCCCCTTGAGCCCAGCGCCCCGTAGGGGTGTCCCTGCTAATGAATGAACCAGCTATAACCAATATAAATACCGTTTCGAGAGAGACTCTATGGCGTCCACCCGCAATTGAGCCATACCAACCGAGCGGCCGCCGTCTGTTGGTGAAGATAGTGGGGATAGGGGGTGTCGAGTGGTTGGCACAACGAACTCTCCGGACGTTACTCTCAGTTTTCTAAACTGGAGCCGTTACTTTTTCATTCAAGTAGTCCCTCATTTGTCCTCACGAGACTGAGATCACCCAATTCCAGACCCACTGCTTCACAGAATATCTGGAGGAGCTGCAGATCTAACCCGGGACCTCTGGTCCTGCTTAGTTTAGTAAATCTCCCCAAACCACAGTGTATCCACTTTTATCCATGACGCTGATAACATTGTTGTTTCATCACAGGTTGAAACTTGCACGTAAGTAGGTACTGTTAGTAGCCCCATGAGAGCAGCTTTGCGCCAGTCAACTTGCACGTAAGTAGGTAGCGTTAGCACCCCATGAGAGCAGCTTAGCCCTAGTTAATTCGTATCGTATTTTAAGATACCACCTTCATTTGATAATTTTTTTATTAAATAATATAAATTGTTTATGATGTCAATGAATGTGGTTTAGTAGAGTGGGTGTAAACAAATTGATCAAGTTTTTGTGTAATATTTATGGTAGGTATATATTTTATTCAACTAATTATATATTTAAATAATTGTATTTCAAATATAACTAAAAACGCGTATTTGGACATCACTAACCAAACCGACTATGCTAAAAGTATTTCTAATCCGAAACTTTATTTTGTTATTTAGTACAATACTAGTTTATCAACCTTGGTCATCTAATACTGATAGTAGCGCTATTTATATGAGATTCACTTTTTTCCCTATTTTTAAAATTAAAAGTCTCGATGGTAACCATGGTAATAATAAAGATGAATAGAATAAACAGAATTTATTGGTGTATGTATTTGTTTGCAAGCTCAATTTGTACACATCATCATTTTCACAATTTGCGAATATCCCGAAAGTGTAGTTGAACACGTAATAAAAATAAAGAAATTCAATTACTACTTCGAAAAAAAAAAGAGCACACATTTAGTTGTTTACTAGCACGATTTTGGATGAAAGTGACGGACTCGTTTATATAAAAAAAATCCTTATTGGGTGATTTATTATATAAAAAACCACTATCACAAGTGTCAAGGTTATGAATGATTTACTGATTTCTGGAATATGATATGAAATTATTGCTTCATGTGACTGAATTAGCTTAGTTATAATTTTATTTTTCATGCAGGCACAAGATTGTAAAGTTTATTTTGGTGCGATATTTATTAATTTCACTAACCCTAGAGCAAAGGGATGATGGTTTCTTCAGATTCAACTTATTTAGGAGTTGACTTTAGTACACAACAGGTTGGTTTATTGAACTAATAAGTAACTCTCTGTACTAATTTGTTTTATTTGTTGGGTTGAGGTAGTCACAGGGTATTGATCACCTCACCCGACGGCTCTGTTGGAAAAATGCCCTTTACACCATAAAAACAAACAATACAAATAACTTACCGAAGTACTGGACAGATCAATCTTAAGAATCCTCGTTATTTTGATAAAACAGATTACACAACTGTTGTGCGTCCTGACGCCATGCTAGTTAATACAGCTTCAACCTGAATCACGCTATCAGATGAAAAATAACTAAAACTATAACCTGGCCCTGACTATTTTTAATTGTTGACTAATAATATTACCCATCCTAACTTGACCTAACCTTCCATTGGTAAAAACATGGAAGACTAGGTTTTGTCTGTATCTCCTAGATTCACGGAGGTGTAACTTTACTCTGGCTCGTAGCTAACAAAAGTAATCATTGTCGAGGGTTTTTGATATTGATCTCTCCTGGATTGGAGTGTTTTGTTATGATAAATGTGTTTTTTTGGGGGGGGGGGCAAGCAGCATAGAAAGGTGCACAAGACTCCAATAAAGTTTGTACCCACTTAACAGTCAACTTCTAAGGAGGGCATAGCCTTTTAACCCAAAGTGTTTATCACGAAGTTGCGTTGCAAGCACAACAATAAACAAATAGTTTGATCTATTAGTGATATTACACTGGAGTGATGTTTTAATATCACTATCACACTCAACAAAAGGGTTATTAAAAACTTGGTGAAGACATGTTTATTTAGCCATCGACAAATCGGCAAGGGACCAGCCAACCATGTTCCTGCTCCCCCATTGGTCTTTCAAATAAATGTCTGATAAGAATGGTCCCTGAGGATCTGCCCCCTGTCAATGGCCCCTGGGTCAGCGTGAGTGGCCAGATCTAACAGCGATAAGTCAACAATCAGACTTGTTGCCTTTTATTTCCTTGCGTTATCAAGTTGTTAGTGCTAACTCTTGTTTTCCAGTTGAAAGGTGTCGTAATCAACAACGATCTACAGATACTTCACGAGACGCAAGTCCAGTTTGACACAGATCTGCCCGAGTTCCGGTGAGTTTGTCAACCTGGTTTTGATCTGCCCGAATGTTCGACACCTTAGCTCAGTCGGAAGTGTGTGTGTCTGCTGAGCTAAGGGTCTTGGATTCAATTCCTGGCATGGTCAAAAAATGTATAGTTGGTGAAATGTGGGTTTTCACTTTCACATTGATAAATTAAAGGCTGGGGATTGGATGTTGTGTCTGTGTTAGGTTTAAGGTAGGCATAGTTAGAGGATGTTGGCATTATGTCATGCCCAGAAAGGGGGAAGGGGCTACTTATGGTGTTTCAAGGGAAGGAACCGAATCAGTCCTAGCATGTTGTCCCATTGGACGACCATTCAACATCCCTCCCTACCTGTGCTGTATGTAGCTGAGCGGTGATGTTGCAGGACCCATGGTGGGGTGGTCACGGCAGAAGACGGTCACACCATAACTGCCCCCACTCTGCTCTGGGTGAAGGCCCTGGATCTACTTCTGGACCAACTGAAACTGGCTGGGGCTGATTACACGAGCATCGCAGCCATCTCTGGAACTGCTCAGGTACGGTACTTTACTGACCGCTAGCTGTCTAGAACATGTCCCTGTTGTAAAGAGTTGTAAAGTGTTGAATGTGTTGTAACAGCAACATGGCTCTGTGTACTGGCAAAGAGGGGCTCGACACACCCTCCAGTCGCTGGAGGCCTCCAAGTTCCTTCATGAGCAGTTGGCTCGGAGCTTCTCAACACCCAACTCTCCGGTTTGGATGGACTCAAGTACCACGGCACAGTGTCGCCAACTGGAGCAGGCTGTCGGTGGTGCGCAGGTGCGACAACATGTCCTACTTTCAGAGTTAGGCTAGCAGTTGACACAACTGACCAAAGTCAGAGATTGACCCCCTCTGGATTCACTGTTGATTGATTTTAGTCTGAATTTTCAACTTTTACTTTAATAAATGCTGATGAAATTTCTCTAAGTTTACCCTAATCATCCATTTTTAACTATTTGATAATCAGTAGTGCCATTAAAACATAAAATTTAAGCTCCAAGCACAAGTTTTATTTGCTAGTCAAGTGTTTTTGAAAAGTTCAGCTGGGCTGTTATTAACTGGCACCTCCTGATTACATGTCATACATGTCCACCTGGGATGCAAACTGGGGACATTCTAATGCGAGGTACAGTACGAGTGTTGTAGAAAGCACTGTGTGTTATCTAAGTGTGTCTTTCTTTATATGAATATTTCTGAAATTTTAAAAACAATGTGTAACTGTGAGAATGTAAAGAAGTTGGAACTGTGAGAGTGTAAAGAAGTTGGAAGTGTGAAAGAGTAAAAAGAAATATGTGTTCCTGGGCTACAACTAATGGCAAGTGTCCACTAGCTCGCATCGGACATCTACAATTCCGATAAGAATTCCGGGAGACTAATTAAAATGTGATCCGTGCGGTGCCTGTGGATGATGTAATCCGGAATGCTGAGTAGTACACGCAATCCCCAACATTTGCATTTGGAATTCTCAGCGTTATTTAGTTTGGAATGGGCAGTACAATTCACTGTTGGGAACAATAAAATGATTTAGTTTACTGAAATAAGCAGTTCATTTATCTAGTTCACTAGTTTGTGAACTACTTCTTGTAGTTCAGTCATTCGCAACCGACCTACATCTTTCAGCTTAGTCCTCCGCCAGTATGTGAACTACAGCGTGTGAGTGAATTATTATTTCTCCCTCACATTGCTAGTCACGATGTAAAGGTCTGTTATCCGAGCAAAGTTTTTAAAGTTTCATAACTGCACAGGGTTGCCACACTCACCATTGCACAGGGTTGCCACACTGTCTTATTATATAGTTATAAACCATTAAGTAATCATTTTATTGTTATTTTGTTGTTATTGATTTTTTTATTTAGCATCTTACTACCCATTTGGGTTATACACGTATGTACTAATTACACTAATGGGTTAGGGATGAATAATGTTGAATTTAGAGAAAGTGTACTTGTGTGGAGAGAGCGGGATAACATTTAGGGAAAACCGCCAATCACGACTGGGATCGGACCATAATCTCCTCGTCATCGGCAGTCAAGTAAGTGAGAGTGACACCTTAGGCCATATGGCCACCAAAGCGTGCTATAGTTAGTTATTGATGATATATATCGAAAGCTGATCACATGATTTGATGCATGAATACATGAAAGTAGATCTAGTAACTTGTCTCACTGACAGATGGGGCTCTCTTTCTGTTATAATTGGACCGCACCTCAGCAGAACTCGATTCAATACCTGTTATAAGTCCCTGGTTCGAGTGTCAGGGGATGTAATAGAGATATATTTTAGTGTTATCATGAAACTGTTCTCAGAAACTGGCGGAAATCACCGGTTCTACGGCGTACGAGAGATTCACGGCTTCTCAGATTGCTAAACTGAGCCAGACAAAACCGTCTGTGTACAACAGTACTGAGGTATGTGACTCAGACACACAACTTAACCTAACTTAAAATTTGAAAAAAAAAATATTTTTCAATTCTTGAATTTGAGATTTGATTGAATCTACTTAATGATTTGAGGTATTTGAGGGTCCTACCCCTGGCAGCTATACAATTTCAAATCACATTATGTTTGTATGGTAACATGAGCAGTAAGCAATGTCACAGGCAAGGAAGTGTTGGCTCAGTGGTTTATGTACTCCCAACACCAATATTAGAGTTATGAGTCAATTTCCACCCTCTCTACCTAGGTAACGCTGGCACATTTACTTAAAACCAACCCTACTCTTCCTGCATCCCTTATATTAGTTGGCAGTTGGAGGGTACACAAACTATCACGCCGTTATTAGTTCCAAAACATCCACCGGTACCGGTACCGGTACTGTTTTCCAGAGAATCTCCCTGGTCAGCAGTTTCGCCTGCTCCATGTTTCTGGGGGACTACGCTGACATCGATTACTCTGATGGCTCCGGTATGAACCTGCTGGACATCCATTCCAAGGAGTGGTCGCAGATATGTCTTGACGTAAGTAAGCATAGCACAACGATGAGTTACTAACCCGCATCGGCGTCACTCGCGCAATAGACTGGACTGCCCTTGACATTGACGGGACCTCTTGGGCCAGAGTCAGGCCTAGCTGATAGCTACATTCCATTAATCACCGCTTTCACTTGTCCTAAAATGGCCGAAAGACCACCAGGGAGTGCCCAAGGATAATCTGAAAGTCCCAGGCGCTTGTGACCCTCACAGAGCTACGATCCTTGTAACACAGGTACCAGGGAGTGCCCAAGGATAATCTGAAAGTCCCAGGCGCTTGTGACCCTCACAGAGCTACGACCCTTGTAACACAGGTACCAGGGAGTGCCCAAGGATAATCTGAAAGTCCCAGGTGCTTGTGACCCTCACAGAGCTACGACCCTTGTAACATAGGTACCAGGGAGTGCCAAAGGATAATCTGAAAGTCCCAGGCGCTTGTGACCCTCACAGAGCTACAATCCTTGTAACACAGGTACCAGGGAGTGCCCAAGAATAATCTGAAAGTCCCAGGCGCTTGTGACCCTCACAGAGCTACGACCCTTGTAACATAGGTACCATGTGTCTGCTGTGCAGGCCACTGCCCCGAACCTAATTGACAAGTTGGGGACCCCTGTCGCGTCGAGCAGCATACAAGGCCCCATCTCACAGTACTTTGTGGAGCGTTTCGACTTCAACCCCGACTGCAAGGTGGCCTCCTTCACTGGAGACAACCCTGCCTCGCTCATAGGTGAGGCCATTGCTCCCAGGTGCTGATAATCCATACATATAGACTGGCACTTTTTTGATTCGAAACAAAGTCAAATAAAAGTTCATTTAATATTGTTTTTTTATTATATGTTGTTGTCAATATTTTTATTGGTTAACCTTTATAGTTGTCGAAGTCAGAATTTTCTTTTGAAACAAAGTCAAAGCTGGTAAATATTCAAAGTGAAGTCGAAGTTTTTGAATGTTCACACACCCCTACAAGCTTGTGGCTATAAAAAAACTCTCTCCCTCCAATCCCTGGTGCAAATTACCCAGACAGATGTGTGTGTTGTGTGCAGGTATGTGTCTAACAGAGGGAAATATCGCTGTCAGTCTCGGAACCAGCGACACGCTCTTCCTCTGGCTCCGGAGTCCCCAGACGCTCCTGGAGGGACATATCCTGTGTAACCCTGTGGACAAGGAGGCTTACATGGCCCTACTGTGGTCAGTTGCTGATAACCCTCGTCTTAACACTGTTTCACAGCCCCAGACAAGAGGGTTACATAGCTCTACTGTGGTCAGTTGCTGATAACCCTCGTCTTAACACTGTTTCACAGCCTTGACAGAACTAACTGATGTTGCTGGTTAGACTGTCAACAACCGATTGCACTGTACAGATGTGAATAGACAATTGTGCTATAGTATAATAGCAGTTACAGCACAGCAGTAGTCTTATGTAGCAAGCTTGAATAGTAGTTACAGCACAGTAGTAGTCTTATGTAGCAAGCTTGAATAGTAGTTACAGCACAGCAGTAGTCTTATGCAACAAGCTTGAATTTGTCGATCCTATAAAGTTGTCAAGCTTGAATCTGCTGCGCTAACGATGATAACTGTGATTTCAGTTTCAAGAATGGTTCACTGACACGGGAAAGAGTTCGAGACGACTGCGCTGAAGGATCCTGGGAACTCTTTAACGAGCTTCTGGACAGCACCCCTAGAGGGAACTTTGGAAACATGGGTTGGTAGCACTGCAACTGATCTAGCAGTCAGGCGAGTCAGACCACGCTCAAAGCTGGTTGAATTAAACCACAAAGTTCATTTGTTTAAAATTATTAATTGAGACTTATCAGATCCACTTTAGATTCATTTCAAATCAAGTGTTTGAAAAGAAGATGCTATGAAGATATTTGGTCCAAAAAGGGATGAAAATACCGGGGAGTGGAGGAGGTTACATAATGATGAGTTAGATACCCTCTACTCATTCTCAAACATTGTCAGGGTAATTATGGTAGTGGGACATGCAGAGCGAATGGAAGATTCTAGAACCTTGTTCAGGTGCTGACTGGCGAACCTAATGGAAAGAGACCTGGACCCAGATGGGAGGATAATATTAGGATGTAATGAGGTGGACTGGATAGAACTAGCTCAAGATAAACACCAGTGGGCAGAGGAATGTCCCTAAGACGTGCGCTGGACCTAAACTGTGTGATGTCTGTCTGGTTCTCAGGACTATATTTCGACGTTCAGGAGATAATCCCGTTTGTGAAGGGCGACCATCGCTTCAACAAGGCCAACGACCGGGTCCACAGGTTCACCAGCATGGAGGTCGAGGTTCGAGCCCTGGTGGAAGGGCAGTTCCTTGCAAAGAGGGCTCACGCCGAGGACCTTGGCTTCAACATAGGTTACTCGACTCACCTGACACCAAGTTCTGACCCCAGACAAGTCCTTCGACTCCTGCAATCATGAAGGAGATTGGGGATTTGAACAAATTACACAGACAAGGTTGAATCCACTGGTCTTTCATTCCAGAATCTTGTATTAACATCTCAGATAAAATTATGAACAAAAGAGGAAATAACATTAGCAACTAAATGGTACCATCTTTTGCTATAATACATTCACTAATTTAGACATTGACTCGTGTTCTGATTGGTTGTGTTCTGTTGGCAGAGGCTGGCTCTCGGATAATAGCCACCGGAGGGGCGTCCAATAACAAGTCCATCTTGCAAGTGCTTTCCGACGTCTTCAACGCTCCAGTGTTTGTCCTGGTGAGGGTCTCTGGTTCATTATCTATCTATAAGTACCGGTATCCCACTCAGTTTAGAAAGTACACGGTTTTGTCGTTGCAGGAGGCGGCCAACTCGGCCATGTTGGGCTCGGCGTACCAGGCCAAACACGCTCTAGTGGCCGAGCACACAAGTTTCTCAGAGATGACTTCGTGCCTCCCACCCCCAGTCCTCGCCTGTCAGCCGTACAAGGACGCCGCTCAGGTCATTATAACATTAGCTCAGTACACTTTGCAATATCTTGTCATCTTACCTTGATTGATTACACCATGACTATCTTATAATAATAAGCTACAACATAGTGGAACCAAGCAAGATAAGCTTATAATTGTTCAGGGTAAATGTAGGTTACAAAGCAAATTAGTAGTCGTATATAATAATCTGAATTAATTGAACTGCATCGTATGTTGATAATTGATAACTTGATGAAATATTACAAACAAATGTGTGATAAAACATTTCAACAATTATTTTAATGTACAGTTAAAGTTAGTTCTATAAATAATAAAAATATAATATTTTCAAAGAATAAAACAAAACATATTTGAGCTTGGATCCCATTGTTAACCTCGTGTAGTAACGAAGGTGATGTACCAGACAAAGTGAGACTCGTACAATCGTACTGTTGCAGGTGTACAACCCGATGCTGGCTCGCTATCGTCGTCTCGTCAAGTCTATCCTTGACACAATTTAACCTACTTGTGATGTCTCGGTCAACATACCACGAGTGTTTTCATCTGAGATCACACAACTTCGCTCCAGCACGAATCTAACTTCCACCCACAAATATTAGACGCCATTACAGGACATTTGTTTTGCTTTCATTAAGTTGCAAATTATTGGTCTATAGTTTCATTTGTCCTAAACCACAGCATCAGAAGAGTCCAAGATACAAATGACCTGCCCCTAATTTTCATTGTTACCAACTATTGTGTATGGGAGAAGGTAAAACACAACATGGCCTTTATAATGAACACACTACACTGCTGCCAATGGACAGCTTCTTCTTGAAGAATATCTATCTAAGTTACCACCCAATCCCCCGACCTAGGTTTCTATCGGAACTAATGCGGGGTGGGAGGGGGTGATTACATATTCCTAAAACAGGGTGTCTACTGGGTCACGAAAGTCACGAAAAAGTTAATAATGGCAAAAAAGGTCACGAAAGTCCCTGAAAAGTCACGAATTTTCAATATTTTAGTTGAAAGTCCCTGAAAATATTGTTGTTTGAATTTCCCGCGCATCGTAACAACGCAAACTCGTCGAATGTCAAGTTACCCACTACCCATGATGCCATGCGCTAACCGCCTGATTGTTTTTACCGTGATACCAAAGACAAGGCTAACGTTCACCATCTAGTTAAAGTTTAATGTTGCATTTGAGTGCATTATGCCTATTTATGCATTACATAATGTTCAATCGCTTACCGAAGAAATTTTGTGCTCATAAAAGGTCACCACTTGTACAAGAAATAAACAACATAAAAGCTGGACAAACGCAGGAAACCAAAGGTAGAGGAAGTGAAAATATTATAAACATGACTTTCAATTGTTATGTTTGTAAGAAGGCACAGGAGAGGCGTTGTAAAATGTGTTCCTCTCTGTCCAGCGGCAGCAGTGTGAGTGTGAATTGTCTTCCTATAAAAGCCATGTCATGCATGTTCCTATCCTTGAGCTCCTTCCATTCACTACAAACAATGCTACCAACTGTATTTTTTTTAAACATTGAATCGAGCAGTAGAAATACTTGTCCCAGCAACGATTGTCGGATATTATCTCCCACACTGTATAGTCCAGGGAAAAATACTGGCCAACATTTTCTTTCCTCCTGGTGTCTGGCTGGACCCTTGTTATATTCCTACTCACATTCACACTCACTTCCTTACAACTGAATCTCAAATCCCAAGTCTTCATTTTTTAAGTGAATCCCGAATCTGGATCCTAGAAAACTTGACGAACATAATAGAAAATAGAAATAACTAAATGTTAATGTTCATTAAAATGTTCATACATTCAGTTAAATGTTAAATTAAAATTCTGGGGTCTGGTTGTTAAGTTTGTCCTCCAATTATTATATTAGGGCTGAACCACCATATCCAATTCAAAATTTGAAAAAAAGTTAAAAAAAAAATTTTGTGTCCATTATTTTGTTGACTCTTTGAATCTCTAAATATCCTTAATGTTTCGTGAATCTTGTCCTTCTAAGATTCGCTGTTAGAAGATAAATGAGAATAAAGAATTTTAACAGCTGATCTTATTATCAAATAAAACCTGGTTGGTAGACCTGGCGCGCGTCTTGTGCTCAGTCTCTCGAGTCGACCATTATACGAACACGACACTAACTGAAGGCAATGCGAGTTTAACTTGGATTCTCGGGACTACTTTTTGTTACATCCAATTGGTGTATTATTTCATCTATTTTGCTTCCTTACATATCTAGCTATGGACAAGTCACGGACAAGTCATGGACAAGTCACGGACAAGTCTTGGACAAGTCATGGACGAGTCATGGACAAGTCGTGGAACGAAGATTTCTCATGAATGTTATAAAAATATGTTGGTTAAGTTTAAAGGTTGAGGTATAGTCACATTCAAATAGGAAGAAAGGTTTTCAACAGTTACAAAAGTTTATTTCCTCATATATTCATATGTCAAGTCATATGATCTGCAGCTGTCACTCTTGATAGATATCATCCATACCTATCTAATAACAATAATAATATAATGAAATGTTATCACTTTTAACCGCAGCACAAACCTTTCTTTCTACCAGACTTTATTAAGTTGAGAAACTCAGAACTGTTAACATTCCTAATGATCAAATAAGTTAGAAAGGATCTGTAATTTAAAGTTTGGGCAGTTTTTTGAGTCATGAATAGCTGTGTTAAGGTAAGTCATTAAAACTGACTTAAATCTGTAGACTTTATTTATTGTGAGATTGAGTTGTGTTATAGAATTCAACTCCGCGAGTGAGTTTGGGCGAAACACACGACATATCATACCGGTGGAGCCACGCCGTGGTGCGACTTGACAATCACCAGTTGTCAATTATCTAGCTTTAATGTTGTCTTTGAGAGTCATTCCAATCTTTCATGTTTCAGTGGATTGGGGACACAGTCTTCTAACATAAGGTGCAAGGGTTTAGTAGCTTTAATATGTGTACGTGCCTTAAGTACAAGACATTTGGTCGAGCAGGTTTGTAGGGAACAATATTATTACTACTACTAGTGCTATTATTGTCCTGTTGACGAATGACAAACAGGAGAAATTCAGTCTTTCGTGTATCAGTTTTTGATAAAGAACAATAAGGGTGTATTGAAATTTGATAATTTATTTTACTCAATTGTACAGATAATGGTTGTTAATTTTACTAAACTTTATTGTTATTTTATAATATTTAAGTTTATTTTAAATTTAGATGGAATATATTCTTCACACCAACGAATTGTTTTAATGGAACTGCTGTGAAAATATTTGCAATATTAATAAATATTCCTAATTTATGCATTTATTTTGATAATGTAATTATTATTTTTAATTCTATATTAATTGTGATTATATTTTTTAAATTTGTAGCTTGTACAGGGGTGAGGGGGGTATAAAAAGGAGGAACGCAAGCTAAGGCCAGTATTTTTGCAGTGTGTATAACAAAAAACATTTGTTTGATCAAAATAAGTGAAATATCAGTTGAATACATTGCAGTTCTATTGTCTAAACGCAACCATCTCAACTGTTGTTGAATATTTGTCACAAGCACCGGAGCGTTTGAGCTAAACTTTCTAAATGAAGTCGTGTTTAATCTCCAGGACAGATATTACTGTTTAGACGTTTGAACCAAACTTTTCTAATGAACCAGTAATTTATTTATTTTAGCAACAAATATTTTTTGTTAAAAAAAACCCTGTAAAAGTACTATTATTAACTCGTGGCCAACTATTTGAAACAAACAGGAAACTTTAACGAAAGGAAACTTGGTTGGCTGGTTTAGTTTTCATTTCAAGAGCAAATATTAGTGTAAACTCACCCACAGGTTTGGACGCACTGATAGTGGGCCTGCCATTGATAATGTTTCATTTGTTTGGATTGTTATTGTCAATGTTGCGGGTGTGATCGTAAGTCACATTTCCTGAAGTTTCCTCTCTACGAACAAACAATAGTTACAGTAGCTTCACTGCTTGTTATTTGTTTTGAAAATATCACTCGACTGAAGGAGGCTGTAAAGTTCACTTTCTCGCCAACTTGAACCGAATATATGAAATATTCTCAAAGCTGAATAAAAGCTCAAATATTCTTTGTTGATTGTTTGATGCTTGAAAAATATTATATTGTGCTTTTTTTTATATATAACTTTATATACTAAAATCATCGTTTGTAAAATGTTTGATTACACATTGGTTTCTAATATTTCATTATAATCTGATAGACCAATTACTTCAGACCCGCTTCAGTGGCTGCATGGTCTAAGGCGCTTATCTCTCACTAGACTAGACTGCCGATGACAGGGAGATCGAGGTTCAATCTCTGTCGGGTGTACAGGGTTTTTTTTCCCACTCTCTCCCCACACAAATGCAGGTACAATTCCTCTAAATTCAACCTTCCTAATTCCTAGCACATTAGCATGATTAGTACATAGCCGTACAACCTGAACGACTAGTAAGACAGATTTGTTCATATGAATATTAACTTGTAATGTAGCAAACAGCTGCAAAGCTTCATTATTGTTAAAGCCAGATTGAAGCAGAGAGCAAATTTTGAAGCCACCGTGCCTGCTATATTGAATGATATAACTGATGTATTTGCGGTGTCTGGAAGCAACATTGAAACTAATACAAGTTGACAGCCTTTATAGTGTTCATTCTCTGCTTTGTACTTGGAGGTTGAATAAACGCTTCAATAAATTACATGTTTTATTTGGTGTTTCCCATAACCCCCTTGTTCAAATCGTGTGACGACATGAGCTGTATCCAAATAGTCTACTTCACGCGCCGTCGAACCTTGACACTCAATCGATAATTGCATTGGCAATCACGTGATCGAGTGAACAACCGTCCGAATAGTCACGAAGTGAGCAGATGCACCCTGCACAAGCCTTTGAGACCAAGGGTGACGGCAAGTTACCCTTGACACGCTGTTGATGCGGAGTGTGACTGGCAACTGTTTAATTTTTCGTCTGCTAGAGTAATGTGATCTGTTATCTGTGATAAAGTATTTTAACTATACCAGTACTGCTTTTGTTGTGTTTTTGTGTTGTAAATGTCCAGTGAAAAGAAGCAGCCAAAAATGTGTAAGTAGCCTTTGCTAATAAGTACATATTCTATTTTCAAATACTATAATGTGATTACTAGCTAAATTCAAAACAATCTTGTGACGGGAATGGATATTAAAACGTTGTATTCTTTTTCATTCCCTGCTGATAGATGCTGTTTAAAATAGTTTCTAAGATCACGGGTAGGAAGCAGTACTGCAGACTCAAGGGAGTGTAAAGGGTGGTTTGTTGTTCGAAAAGTCTGTTGCAGTTTTCAATCTCAAGTGCGTGTAAAGTGTAAATTTACCGAGTCTGCATCAAGTCAAGTGTACTTGACTATTCGGATAGGGCCAAGGTCTAAATATCAAGTCTGGAATGCAGGTAACTGTTCAAATCCATGCTGGACGTTCTAAGCGTGCTTTTCCCCCAATAAATTTGTTTTGGAAATGTGTGAAAATTCTTTCCTTTCCTTCAAAAGATTAAAAGTGGTTTTAAGGGAGTATACCCTTATTTTTTTTACCCTGAATGGCTGCGAGCTTACTTTACCTTGTACCACTATGGGCAGCTTATAAGGTAGGACCATAGTATAGTTTGTCAAAGTAAAACTGATTGATACCTCTCAAGGTAGATGGAGTGTAATTCATCTTAAAATTGCTACTTTAAAAAAAAAAAATATTCCTTGTCCTTTATATTAATTTGTTAAACACTGTACTAAAAGGTCTGGACAATGAATATCTAATAAAAACAACCAACATTCAGAAAAAGTAACTAGAATCTAAAATGATTTTATGCTAAATTCTAATACTTCAGAGTGTGAATTACGAATAGATTTCTAAAAAGGAGATAAGAACTTTTTTCTATATAAAACAATAAAATAGTACCACACTATTGTTACAATATATTATGTGATTGTTAATCGTCTTGCAGTAACATTATTTTACTATTAATTACCATTTAACATCAAAGGAACATTAAAGAAAATTGAAATAAAACTTATAAAATTAAATCAATTTTAATATATAAGAAAGGAAGGAGCTCATAAAGAATTATTATAGGTATGGTTTATATTACATAGATATATATACCAAACAAAACATTTATTTTTGTTGCCATCACTCTTTCATTGCTAAACTATATTTCATGTTGGTTTGGTTTGGTTTGCTATGTTGGCTATAAATGGTGGCTATAAATTATGGCTGTGGAGTAGTTCGGCCTAGTCTTCTGCCGCTAAAACGTAATAAAAACGTATTTGTGTTGACAAATATAATATTATAAAATCAACATGGTTAAGCTAACGCCTGATTTAATTCAACAATCAATGCAGTTTATTAATCCTGTGAGGGATAGAGAATTAGATCTACGAGGTAAGTTACAGCATCTTAAGTATAACCTACTTAATACTATTTTATGTATCTAAATTTACAAATTTGAACGATGACCCAAGACCCATGCACGTGAAACGTGCCAAATCAATTCTATAATTTAAAAAACTTTATTTCATTGACAAATGTTTTTGTACATGAGCTAAAATCAATTCCACTGATTTATGGTAGTTTATTTTACTGAATAATGGTTCTTTAAAGGATTTATCTCTTCTGCAATTAATCTGTTACAAGAACATGGTAGGAAGAACAGTAGGCCTATTTGATAGCGATACACGTTTATAAAACTTCTTTAATGTATTCATACGTCAAGTAATCGCATGTTTCACTCTTGTTATTAAAAAGTTAGTATTTTCGAATCTGTCCTACACTCTGCTTAACACCACAAAAATGCAATACTGGATGTGTACCAACATGAAGGCTATGAAATTCTTGTTGTTTGTAAGTGTTGTAGGCCTAGTATTGGTAGCCTACATCACAGGCTGACCTAGAGCTCATAAATCGCGTGATTGGGGGCTTACACAATGTTAGCAAATTGATTGAAATGGTATCAAAGGAATAGATTAATATCACCCAATATAAATATTACAGACCTAATAAAGATTGTTCATGTTGATGTAATGCTGATCAACAGTACCTGTACAAAAGGTTGCGCTAGGTCATCTGATGGCTAGAAGAGTTGATAGGTCAACTGATGGCTAGAAGAGTTACTAGGTCAACTGATGGCTAGAAGAGGTACTAGGTCAACTGATGGCTGGAAGAGTTACTAGGTCAACTGATGGCTGGAAGAGTTACTAGGTCAACTGATGGCTAGAAGAGTTACTAGGTCAACTGATGGTAGAAGAGTTACTAGGTCAACTGATGGCTAGAAGAGTTATTAGGTCAACTGATGGTAGAAGAGTTACCAGAGCAAATATTGAGTATTTTACCCAAGCTGTGGATTCAGCTGTCACTTTGACATGACAACGCTCTCAGTTGTGTTGTCTAGGTTGAAAACGACTAAAAGGTTGAGGTTAAAACCTTGACTGGATGTAGGCTCCATTTTATAAAAATGTCCGACATCTTGTCTCACTGGTTACTGGACTAAGGGTTCACGGTTCACTTCCATGTATGGTCGAAAAATGTATCATTTGTGAAATGTGGGTTTTTCCCTTTCACAGTGCTGGGGACTTTAATGTTGTGTCTGTTCTAGATTTAAGTTAAGTTCTGTGTTATTATCAGTTGGTTCAGAAAGTTCATGTTATAAAGTCCCAACCTCAAATAAATTACCATGATGTTTCCTTAAGATTTTCCACTCTCTCGCCAAGACAAGTGCGGGCTCAATTTCATCTAAATTTTACCTTCTTCCTCCCTACCACACTAGTGTAAATATATGTAGAGTCTTGACAAGAAAATTAAATTATAAACAGATGTGGTGAGAACTGTCCGGGAACTAGAGGTCTCGTTGCGACCTTGTCTCGTTGCGACCTTGTCTCGTTGCGACCTTGTCTCGTTGCGACCTTGTCTCGTTGCGACCTTGTCTCGATTGCGACCTTGTCTTGTTGTGGACTTGTCACATTGATGGTCATAACAAGTTAATGCATCATTCACAAATATTACAATAAGTTAATTGTTTGTTTTCCATTCCATTTTGTTTCAGGGTACAAAATTCCTGTCATTGAAAATATGGGCGCAACTTTGGTAAGTTGGAATTATTAGGTAAGTTACTTATTTGCATAGAATGTTATCAGCACCTGGGACAGCGATTATAGTGAACTATCCGTTCATACCATACCGCTTTCCAATACATATAACATAACAATAACAATATAGTACCATGTTATCATTGTAGACCACAAACAAATGTTTGTATTTTGTAAACTGTTTGTCCGACCAGTACTCTACTATAGATAACTCCACAGTCTTTAATACAGGCCAGAGAGTTGTACTAGAGCGTGACGAGGTGTGGTCTACTTTAAGGGGAAATGGGCTCTTAGAGCTTTTCAAATTGAAGCTACTTGTGAACACAATCATTTCTTGTCAACTGTCTCGTCGGTGATTATATTTATGTTCGAGTTGTACATTTGTTGTTTACAGGATCAGTTTGATACCATAGACTTGTCTGACAACGACATCCGCAAGTTGGACGGGTTCCCACTGTTGAAACGGCTCAAATGTCTTCTGCTCAACAACAACAGAGTTGTGTAAGTCTGGAGCGTCCCTACTTCTCAGCGGTAATGATGTCAGGAGGGCTATTACCGGCCCGGGTACTCGAATGGGATTGTACAATATTTACCAGCCCACATTGTTGGGCGTGCTGGGCTCATTTAGTCTGGTTTGCTGACGACGAGAAGGGCGGGGCTCAAATCCAGATTGCGTATATATTAAGGGAGGATCATTACAAAATAGTTTCCCACTCTCCCTCCAGGAAAATACTGGCACATTTCCTTTAAACTTCCCTCTTCCTCATCCATACACTGTTATCAAAATTAATATGCAACTTAAACCGGTTCTAAGACCCAATGGAGAAAAATACTGTAAAATAAAATAAAACTAAATTAATAACCTGGTATTGAGTCAGGACTGGAAGATACTAGAGCCAACGAGTAAAGTCAACTTCCCTTTGACGACCTTTAACTTCTTAATATTATTGGTTTCAAATCTTCACCTTGATAATACTGACCTGTGCTTATAAAATATTCACACATTTGTTTCAGAAATCCGATATCCATTTGATATTACCACAAATTTAAAGGTTAAACTTTAAGGAACACTTCGTTAATATGTTTTCATCAACAACCATGTTCACTGTACGATGTTAATGGTCTTCAATCTTCTTCTTCTTCTTTTGTAGATTTGTCCTAAGTCGGGTATCAACTGGACGTCTTCCATTTTCCTCATCATCTTCTTTCATGTTTTTGTAACTTCCTCTTTTCCTCTCCATAATCCTCTTCACTCTAGATACATTTTAAATTAACTAAGATAATATGAGGGGGGGTCAATGAAATGGAACTGAAGTGGTATTGCCTGGAAAGAGAATGTGAAACATTCAGTGAATCTATAATGTATTAAACCACTCCTTTACACTTCGGACACAAACCTGTGGCCAACTTTACAGAGTTAATATTTATATTCTTAAACATTTTAAATAAAAACTTGTTTTATTCTAAATTAGGGTTTGACCCTTTCAAATATTAGAATACTCAAATTTACGCTTTTTGAAATTATAGGATTTGGAAGAAAAACACATTTTATGTTAGAAACAAATAAAAAAAAATTATGAATTTGTTATAAATAAAATGATAGAATATTAGGAAAATGGTAGAGCACAAATAAAAGTAAAAACACTGACACATATTTACACACTTCGATATTTCGATGCTATTATAGCATCTTCCTCAGGAAGTAGTAGTAATTAGACTAATATTCTATCATTTTATTTATTACAAATTGTTTTTGCTCAATGCACTTTATTTCATACATATAAATTATGAATTTGAATTTTTTTTATAGCTATTACAATTCTCGCAACATAGCTCTAGGGCGAACCTAACAACCAAACCCCAGGCCATTAATCTATCACTAAGTGGGAACAAAATAATCGTGATAAAAGTAAACAATAGCAATGCATATTATGTTTGAATGTTATCTAAACACTGAATACAAACCGGACTAGAGCCGCCCGATACAAGTCATGTTTCCCGTTTGTCTGGATACACCGGAACATCGCCCGAGTATCCACTGGTGAAAGATCAAAGAAAGTTGTCAGTGTCTGGGCCTCCACCTCCAACAAGAAACATCGCTCGGCGGCGACCCACACGCAAACATCGGCGGGAAACTTTCTAATTTAATTAAGTTGATTTATATTCCTTGTCCTAATCAACAAGTGTTTTCTTTTGTAACTTGGTGGGGATTTTATTATGGTTACTACAGATTGCATCACCATTTCGGCTCGAAATTTGGTATTGCGCTTTGTAATTTTGGGTGCTACCAATCAAAATAGCTCCTCAAAGTCCAGTTTCGTCATCCTTACAAAATATTCAGATGAGTATATGTCATTCAACAATTGCTCTGGCAGCGAGCGAGCAGTCGCCATAGTTATCTCCCCTCGTCTTAAAAACTTACTTATCCACAAATGTCTTTTTAGCTTTTGGCGACATTTGATTATTATACAAACGGCAGAAAAACGAGTAGCGACGATGTGTGTATCCATCTTGGAGAGGGGATTAATGAGATGTGGCTGCTCGGTGTGGACGCAAAACATCAGTGGAGACTTGTGTTCGGTTGGTGTACATGCGGGCAATGTTGCTGGATACTTTTATCTGGCGATTATTGCCCAGTGTGTACCAGTCTTAAGGTTTGTCTTCGAGAAAAATAGGTTTTACCTCTAGCTTTTGTAAAAATATGGTCTCTATGGTTTTAGAAACTAGATTAGACAACTGTGTTAGATTGACAAGTATCAAAGACAACTGTGTTAGATTGACAAGTATCAAAGACAACTGTGTTCGATTGACAAGTATCAAAGACAACTGTGTTAGATTGACAAGTATCAAAGACAACTGTGGTCCTTGCAGGAGATTGTCGGAGGGCCTAGAAACAAGCTTGCCAAACTTGGAGACCTTGGTTCTCACCGGTAACCTGGTGCAGGAGTTGGCCGACCTGGACGCCCTAGTGCCGCTGAAAAACCTACGCACACTCAGCTGCCTGCAGAACCCTGTGACGGCCAAACCCCACTACAGACTGTACGTGGCGTTCAAACTGCCACAGGTCAAGCTTCTGGACTTCAGGAAGATCAAGTTGAAAGTGAGTAGCCTCGTCAATATGGTGAATTACTCGACCACTAGTTCTGTTGCAGTAAGGGCCTGTTCATGTTCTGTTCCTCTCGGTAAGGGCCTGTTCATGTTCTGTTCCTCTCGGTAAGGGCCTGTTCATGTTCTGTTCCTCTCGGTAAGGGCCTGTTCATGTTCTGTTCCTCTCGGTAAAGCCCTGTTCATGTTCTGTTCCTCTCGGTAAAGCCCTGTTCATGTTCTGTTCCTCACGGTAAGGCCCTGTTCATGTTCTGTTCCTCTCGATAAAGGCCTGTTCACTGTTCCAGGAGAGAGAGGAGGCTAAAAGCCTGTTCAAGAGTAAGAAAGGGAAGGAGTTACAGAAGGAGATTGCCAAGAAAGCTAAAACCTTTGTCCCTGGCGCAGGACTACCAGAGTCCACCAAACCATCAGGTAACTAACATACCACAAGGAGGTCAGGGTTCGAGTCTTGACCAATCAATCTTTTGTGATAAAAATATTTTGTTTTGATTATTTTATCAATAATTGTTTTCAAATCAAAACGGTTTGAACCCGTATCCATTACAATAAAATGTAAATAATGACCACAAGGCTTATATTAAATGTTGTGATGAATTTGTTTACTGCGGATTGAGGCTAGTTTCTATGGATTGAGGCTAGTTTCTATAGAAAGTTTGATTATTCTCTTTGGAATTCGAATCTTTCAAAAACTAAGAAACAATTCTGAATCTTAGCTATCTTCCGATTCACATTTGAAATTTATAAGATTAATGTCCCCAATCATTGGTCACATGGCTGTGATGTCTTAACGTCCCCAAACATTAGTCACATGACTGATGTCTTAATGTCCCCAAACATTAGTCACATGACTGATGTCTTAATGTCCCCAAACATTGGTCACATGACTGTTGTCTTAATGTCCCCAAACATTGGTCACATGACTCTGATGTCTTAATGTCCCCAAACATCAGTCACATGACTGTGATGTCTTAATGTCCCCAAACATTGGTCACATGGCTGTGATGTCTTAATGTCCTAAACATCAGTCACATGGCTGTGATGTCTTAATGTCCCCAAACATCAGTCACATGGCTGTGATGTCTTAATGTCCCCAAACATCAGTCACATGACTGTGATGTCTTAATGTCCCCTAGGTCCATCTCCTGAAGAATTGTGGAAGATCCAAGAAGCAATCTCGAAGGCTAGTTCCCTCGAGGAGGTGGAGAGGTTGAACAGACTCCTGCAAGCTGGGCAGATCCCTGGGAGAAGTCGACCATATGGGCAGTCGACCAGCAGCAAGGGTGAGTACCCTGGGATGGCTGACCTAGCCCCAATTCTATTCTCAACGTTTACTATATTTCAGGGAACTGAGTCAATTTTTTTAAAAAAATTACTAAAGTCATATCGAAGTTTTAAATATTAAAAAAAATGTTTCATTTTAGGAAAATGAAAAGTTTTGCATTAGAATATAACTTTAGGTATCATTTACACAAAATTGTGTATTGCAAACTTGATTATTCTATTTAGTCTTAAGCCGATACATTAACCTACCATCACAAAATGTAATTTAACTTTTAAAGAAAACTTTTTTTTGCTTAATGATATAATTTTATTATATCTGGAAGAAGGAACAGGTGGATAGAACATATAAAAGGAACAAACACGATATGGCTGTCCTAATGAACACACTTTACACTGCTGCCACTGGACAAAGAGGTAATGTGCTGCTTCTTGTTGTGCGTTTCACACTTCCTCCTGCTTCTCGTTGTGCGTTTCACACTTCCTCCTGCTTCTCGTTGTGCGTTTCACACTTCCTCCTGCTTCTCGTTGTGCGTTTCACACTTCCTCCTGCTTCTCGTTGTGCGTTTCACACTTCCTCCTGCTTCTCGTTGTGCGTTTCACACTTCCTCCTGCTTCTCGTTGTGCGTTTCACACTTCCTCCTGCTTCTCGTTGTGCGTTTCACACTTCCTCCTGCTTCTCGTTGTGCGTTTCACACTTCCTCCTGCTTCTCGTTGTGCGTTTCACACTTCCTCCTGCTTCTCGTTGTGCGTTTCACACTTCCTCCTGCTTCTCGTTGTGCGTTTCACACTTCCTCCTGCTTCTCGTTGTGCGTTTCACACTTCCTCCTGCTTCTCGTTGTGCGTTTCACACTTCCTCCTGCTTCTCGTTGTGCGTTTCACACTTCCTCCTGCTTCTCGTTGTGCGTTTCACACTTCCTCCTGCTTCTCGTTGTGCGTTTCACACTTCCTCCTGCTTCTCGTTGTGCGTTTCACACTTCCTCCTGCTTCTCGTTGTGCGTTTCACACTTCCTCCTGCTTCTCGTTGTGCGTTTCACACTTCCTCCTGCTTCTCGTTGTGCGTTTCACACTTCCTCCTGCTTCTCGTTGTGCGTTTCACACTTCCTCCTGCTTCTCGTTGTGCGTTTCACACTTCCTCCTGCTTCTCGTTGTGCGTTTCACACTTCCTCCTGCTTCTCGTTGTGCGTTTCACACTTCCTCCTGCTTCTCGTTGTGCGTTTCACACTTCCTCCTGCTTCTCGTTGTGCGTTTCACACTTCCTCCTGCTTCTCGTTGTGCGTTTCACACTTCCTCCTGCTTCTCGTTGTGCGTTTCACACTTCCTCCTGCTTCTCGTTGTGCGTTTCACACTTCCTCCTGCTTCTCGTTGTGCGTTTCACACTTCCTCCTGCTTCTCGTTGTGCGTTTCACACTTCCTCCTGCTTCTTGTTGTGCGTTTCACACTTCCTCCTGCTTCTCGTTGTGCGTTTCACACTTCCTCCTGCTTCTTGTTGTGCGTTTCACACTTCCTCCTGATTATTTCCGATGTAATGAAACCTCTGGTTGATTTCATTGTGACAGCCATATTGTGTTTGTTCCTTTTATATGTTCCTTCTTCCAGATGTAACAACATTACCTCAGAAAGAGAGAAGGGGTTTTCCTTAAAGATATACTCTGTACACCTTAAGTTTGATTAGATTGGTTTTAACATCTTTTAGCTGAAAAATGCCTTTTATTTACTTTCTTTTACTACCAAAACCCAATCCTGTTGTTTCCCACAAATCAGGGTCCCTAGTGATTATCTTGTTTTCTTACCCCCTCCTCCTTTCAGCACCGCCTGCAGCAGTGACCGAAGAAGACGACGAAGAGGAAGAACCAATGGACACCGACCAGGGAGTGAACGGGAGATAAGTCCTTGCTCCTCGGACGTCCTGATATCGTATCTCCAAAAAGGGGTATTGTTAATATTTGCCAAGACTGAACTTAGTTTACTGCCCTTCTTGTCAAGTTTTGGATAAAGATGCTCTTTAATAGTACCTAACATGTGTGGATCAAAGTACACATCACGCATGTTAGGACTACACGTTAGACACTTCTTCCAGGAGTATGACATTCTACGTATGTGGTGCGCTTATTACATTTGTTATTTTGGGACATTTATATGTTCCCCCTGCCCCAACATAAAACAATAGAAATATACTTTAATTTTGTTTCAGGTTTGAGAATATTTCATATAATCAATTTGGTGCTTTGAGTCAAAGTATATTTCAAACTCCCTCTCCAAATAAAAAAAGTGTCCATAAAATAGTAAACTAATCCAAACAATTCTGTTTCCTGCGGGAGCCTTAAAATCGTCTACTCCTGCACTCTGACCTATAAAGTTTATAATGAAATTGCCTCCATTTTGTTTAATTTGCCAATAGATAGGGATGTGGTATCGAAAGAAAAGTATCGATATCAAAATTTTAATCTGCAAAAAGGTTTTTTTATCTAGTAATAATAATAATTTCTACTTTTACGTCATAATTGTATTTCCATATTTAATTAAACACTGAAAATTATAATGGTTTTTAATACTTTAGAACAAACTTTACAAGATGCTATCCAACTTCTTAAAAAAAACTTCCATAATTCACTTTTGGGAGGCGCTATTTATTAACTACACCCTCGTTAATATAATCTATCAAGGTAGATTATTAACTATTGACAAACAATAGAATAATGGACGCCCTTGGGACCCCCTCGAGGCGACCAAGTTCATTGAGCTCTACAAAAGATTATTTTGTTTATTTCGATACCGGAGTGTGAGTACTAATATCAGTAAGGGTATCAGGAAGAAGTATTGATTTAAAAAATAATCGATATTAGTAAAGTATCGATACTTTTTTCACATCCCTACCAATGGTGTCCCTCAATGCCTGTGTCTTAGTTCAGTCTTGGCGCACAATTTGTTTGTTTAGTGTGGATCGTGTAAGGTCTAAATTGTGTCACCAGTTGATGAAGATGATAAGAACAGAACATACTATAAACATTACGTTGCTTTGTAACAAAATACTTGTCATTTGTGTAACTAAAGATTCAAATATACGTGTAGATCATATTTTAATAATATTTTCAATGTTGAAGGGGCGAGAAGCGATGTGTCTTTTCAGCGTGAACATCAGTAACGTCATTTACCCCCAGGTCATTGACAGTCGAGGTTTTAGTAAGAGTGACGTCAACTGTTTCATCTTACTCTGTCCTCTATTCTCCTCTCACTCCACTCTGTTAGTATTACAAACTGAAGAAAAGAGGGCATCATGATTTATTCCCAGGGCAGAGTCAGCGCGTTGAGTGACTGGCCCAACTCTGGCCCGAGAGGTCAGTATCAAGGCTGTTCTTAGATGTGGCTAGTCGAAATACTCTCGACATCGTGTCTTTTGGGAAAATAGACCACAACCACCCTAATTTATTTTTTAGGACCAAGGTTTATAAAGTTGACTGACAAATTTATTCAAATATAAATTCACATAACTTCCCATAAAGTTGAAGTTGCAGCCAGTTTTATATAAATAATATATTTAGGCTGAATAATTATTATTTATTAAGAATGTGTTTCAAAGACGAGGAGCCTGGCAGTTTGGTTGTTTGGGGGAAAGATGGCCATTATTTATGGGCGGAACAATGTGCCGATAAACCACGCCGGGGGGGGGGGGGTTGTAAGTGGAAATCCAGGTAACAGGACGAGGGCAGTGGTGAAGATCGGCGCTCTTGAGACAAGGGGGGGTGGGGGGATTTGGTTAAGAGCCCTATTAATTGAAATCAAAATATTGGAAAAAGTGTGTCGTGTCAGTAATAAAGTGATCACATGCCTATATTATATCAAGTTACAGTAGCCCCGTGGCTTCTTTGGTGCTGACTGACAGTTCACAGCTGACTTCTGAAAGTCAGGTATATACCTAAATTTTGACTGTCATAAGTGACAGCTGCTAAACACATGTTTTTTTGTAGATCATATGGTTCGGCGTAGGGATACATAATTTGGTCTGGTAGCTTTTCAAAGCCATCAGCTCTCAGGTGTGAGCTGTCACTCAGCACCAAAGAAGCCATGAGGCTACTGTACATACTATTTAATTTAAAATAGTTACAACACAACCAAGTCATCTGGATTGGAGCATTTTCCTGCAGTAAATTTGTCAGAAAACTAGAATAGTCCACAACCGTCCTTTCATTCACATATCAAGGGACAGAGACATAACTGTTGGTTTCCCTTAGTATGAGACTGTGGTATTAATGATCTGTTAATGAACTAATTAAGACACGGTAACCGCTCCCAGGAAGAATAAAGTTGAGAGCCTCTTTAATTACAACCTTACCAACACTTTGGTTGAATCTTTGCTTAGAACTAGCTTCAGTGGTCGCATGGTCCAAGGCGTATCTCTCGCAATAGACTGGACTGGGAAGATTGGGGGAGGTTTTACACTTCCCACACATGCAAATATGGGTACACTTAATCTACATTCAACCTTCCTCATTCCTAACACATTAGTACATAACCTGAACAGGTTGAAAGACGCTGTGACGAAAAAATCTTTGCTTAAAAACTTATTGGTGGGCGCACAGACTGAGTTGTGGTTATTTTCCACCACCCCGCGAGTGTAAAAGGATGGGCAGTAAGATGTGATGCACAGGAAAATAAAATTGCATAAAGATCACAGCTTTTTAAAAATAGTTGTGTATTTTATTATTTGTGTGTACAATTTTAAGTGTAACTGAGTTTTCTTTACCATTATAATTATTTTGTCCCCATCGGCTCTACATGACTCAGAAGTTATGATTAACAGTGCTGCCAACTGTTGTACTGTACCGGAAGAATATTCTTAATAAAGTTTCTGAAGTTTTATGTGCATATCTTTATTGAGTATGATAATTTCCCTTGTGACGTATTGACAAACCTGGATAGTGTCATGTGACAAACCTACTGGATAGTGTGTCGCTTGTGACAAACCTACTGGAAAGTGTTGCTTGTGACAAACCTACTGGAAAGTATTGCTTGTGACAAACATACTGGATAGTGTGTCGCTTGTGACAAACATACTGGATAGTGTGTCGCTTGTGACAAACATACTGGATAGTGATGTCGCTTGTGACAAACCTACTGGATAGTGTCGCTTGTGACAAACCTACTGGATAGTGTCACTGGCGACATATTGATAGACATACTGGATAGTGTGTCACTTGCGACCATCACACAGGATAGCCCCCATGTTGACATACAGGGGGTACAGCACAGGTACAATGCTCGAGTGACTCATGAGTTGCTCCACTGTAGGTCTGTGCTCGGGGTTGAAACGCAACATGTGGCTCACCAGCTCACGTAGAGACTGCTCGTACTTGGACCCCTGGATTGGTTCGTAGGTGATGTTCACTATCTGGATCACGAGTGCAGTCAACGTCTAGAGGACAGAGAGAGTCTCGCTGGATACCGGGGCTAGGCCCCCAAGTTTCAATAGGCATTTTATTTAGTTGAGGTATAGCAGCGCATGAGAATTTCTATGAGCGAGAGTGAAAGGGCCTATCAATTTCACCAGTACCTTCCAGGGTTATTTTACACACCACAATCGACATGGGACCAACAATGTGTGCGCTACAGATTTTTATCACTCAAGAAACTAATTTTTATGTAAACTATACTCACTCTCACATCAGTGGTCACATGGTCTAAGGGGTCTCTCGTTAGACTCGATTGCCAGTGACTGAGGGTTTTATCCTTAATGGTTTACCACAATTACCTCCATGCAAATTTTAGTACATTTCTTCTAATGTTCTACCTTCCTCATCCCTATTCCATTGCACATTTTTTTTAGCTCATCTTGTATTTATTGTAGTCTGGAAGGCCCTGTGTTCCTCCTGTACTTACTGTAGCCTGGAAAACCCCGTGTTCCTCCTGTACTTACTGAAGCCTGGAAAGCCCTGTGTTCCTCCTGTACTTACTGTAGCCTGGAAAACCCTGTGTTCCTCCTGTACTTACTGTAGCCTGGAAAACCCTGTGTTCCTCCTGTACTTACTGTAGCCTGGAAAGCCCCGTGTTCCTCCTGTACTTACTGTAGCATGGAAAGCCTTGTTCCTCCTGTACTTACAGAAGCCTGGAAAGCTCTGTGTTACTCCTGTACTTACTGTAGCCTGGAAAGCCCTGTGTCCCTCCTGTACTTACTGTAGCCTGGAAAGCCCCGTGTTCCTCATGTACTTACTGTAGCCTGGAAAGTCCTGTGTTACTCCTGTACTTACTGAAGCCTGGAAAGCCCTGTGTTCCTCCTGTACTTACTGTAGCCTGGAAAGCCCTGTTCCTCTTGTACTTACAGAAGCCTGGAAAGCCCCGTGTTCCACCTGTACTTACTGTAGTCTGGAAGTGTACCTCCTGTACTTACTGAAGCCTGGAAAGCCCTGTGTTCCTCCTGTACTTACTGAAGCCTGGAAAGCCCCGTGTTCCACCTGTACTTACTGTAGTCTGGAAGTGTACCTCCTGTACTTACTGAAGCCTGGAAAGCCTCGTGTTCCTCCTGTACTTACTGTAGCCTGGAAAGCCCCGTGTTCCTCCTGTACTTACTGTAGCCTGGAAAGCCCTGTGTTCCTCCTGTACTTACTGTAGCCTGGAAAGCCCTGTGTTCCTCCTGTACTTACTGTAGCCTGGAAAGCCCCGTGTTCCTCCTGTACTTACTGTAGCATGGAAAGCCTTGTTCCTCCAGAAAGCCCTGTGTTCCTCCTGTACTTACTGTAGCCTGGAAAGCCCCGTGTTCCTCCTGTACTTACTGTAGCCTGGAAATCCCTGTGTTCCTCCTGTACTTACTGAAGCCTGGAAAGCCCTGTGTAAGGCCATCATCTCGTAGAGTACGCAGCCCAGGGCCCAAATATCGCTCTTCTCATTGTACGGCCTTCCCTCGCACAGTTCTGGGGACAGGTAGCAGGGCGTACCGACAACTGTCTCGGCCTTACTCTTGCTGTGGACAGAGCAGAGGAACGTTCACCCAAAGTAATCAACTAACGGATGATGTGCCAAGGTCGAGAGCGCTACGTACCTAGCCAGTATTTTCGATATCCCGAAGTCCCCCAACTTGACAAAGTCCTTGTTCCTGGTCAGTAAAATGTTGGCGGTCTTAATGTCCCTGTGCAGGATCTTCTTGGAGTGGATGTGTTGAATCGCCAGGAGCAGTTGACAGAACAGGTTCACAACTTCCTGAAACACAAATGCGGGTACATTTCCACATAGTCGTGCCGTCTCTTCCACAGCCCATTAGTGGAAATATGCGGTATCCGTTCGTTTTACAAAACATTCTGCGACTCAAACAATTGCAGTGAAAGTGTATTTTCATCTGGTTTCGTGTAAGACAGCTTCAACTCCTTGTTTTCCAAATTCCTCTAGAGATAATATTTTGTCGAGTCTGACCGGGTCATTAAATCACGCCCCCCTCCCCACCCGCCCCTACTCGGTTGTCAACGCAACAAAGATTAAGGCGGCAATCCACCCGAGTACTGAAATGTTGCAGAAGGTTAAGTTAACAAGAGGTTTGTTATTCTGAGCTGTGGCTCACGACAAAACACAGGGGAATGGGATCAACATTTGTCAAAAAGATTAAAAACCTCATATTTCAAGTTTTATACCTTAAACATAAATAACAAAACGGTGAACATTTTCTAGGAGGTTTCACAGGAAGCCGTGAGCTCAAAGTAAGTGTTTAAAAACCTAGATACAGCCTTCCTAGAAATCTACAGTCGTGTTTTAACAACAGAACTCTGAGATAGTTGAGGATTGTTTCAGTGGTTTGGAAGCTAGAACTGACATTACCATAAGAAATACAGCAGTGTGAGGATCACAACAGAACATTCTAAGATAGTTGAGGATTGTTTCAATGGTTTGGAAGCTAGAACTGTGATCACCATAAGAAATACAGCAGTGTGAGGGTCACAACAGAACATTCTGAGATAGTTGAGGATTGTTTCAATGGTTTGGAAGCTAGAACTGTGATCACCATAAGAAATAACAGCAGTGTGAGGATCACAACAGAACATTCTGAGATAGTTGAGGATTGTTTCAGTGGTTTGGAAGCTAGAACTGTTATTACCATAAGCCAGTGATCTAACCCTTCCAGCCCTTCACAGAGAAATGAAGCCAATAGCTGCCATCTTGTTAAATATAAACAGTCGTTACAAATTTTAACAAAGCTTTAGATCCACTTTGGTGGCCGCATGGTCTAAGACGCTACTCTGGCAGTAGACGTACGCTAGGCACAGTGTTTGCCTCTAAGTAGCCGGCCCTCTTAAGTTCTTGCAGGCAGTCTACATTTGAACTGGGATAATAACAACCCCATTAAAACCACGGCGACAATTAGTGTGCCCCAGAGGGGGTACACTTGGTCCTGAAACAGTCTGTGCTAAAACAAGCCGGGGCTACTCGAGTCAACTCGAGCCATGGTAAGTGCAAGTCATGTTTGGAGGAGAGTTCCTCACTGACAGCATCAAGCCATGGTAAGTGCAGGTGATGTCAGGAGGAGAGTTCCTCACTGACAGCATCGAGCCATGGTAAGTGCAAGTCATGTTTGGAGGAGAGTTCCTCACCGACAACATCAAGCCATGGTAAGTGCGAGGTATATCAGGAGGAGAGTTCCTCACTGACAGCATCAAGCCATGGTAAGTGCAAGTGATGTTTGGAGGAGAGTTCCTCACTGACAGCATCGAGCCATGGTAAGTGCAAGTGATGTTAGGAGAGTTCCTCACTGACAGCATCGAGCCATGGTAAGTGCAAGTGATGTTAGGAGAGTTCCTCACTGACAGCATCAAGCCATGGTAAGTGCAAGTCATGTTTGGAGGAGAGTTCCTCACTGACAGTATCGAGCCATGGTAAGTGCAAGTGATGTCAGGAGGAGAGTTCCTCAAGCCATCAAAACCCCTCGCAGAGAGAAAGTATCGTGACCCAGTGAACCCGCCTGGTGCCGGAACCGTTTCACCGATCATTGTCATCCAAAGTTTGGTTGAGGTTCCCCCCGCAGAGGTTTGGTTTCATCTTTCTAACCATAAGACTGAGTTTCACTCAAGGGCAAAAAGAGAAAGTGACATTGATTTCATCAAAATAGGCTCTAATTTGACCAAATTTCGTATCTAGGCGCTGTTGAATAGCGTTACAAACGAAATGGTTCCTCTTGTTCCTCTTAAAATGACTGACGACACCTTTCACGACGCTCATGTTTTAATGATAGGGTGAACACACGTCCACAGACAGACTCGACCTTATATGTGTACAAGCATGTGTGCACACATGTGACAAACAGTAATATATGTTTGTCCCCAGGTGGGATAGCGTGCCTGACTTAGGACCACGTGTTTGGTATTTACACACCATATCCTCCATCAGGCAAATAAACAAACNACGTCCACAGACAGACTCGACCTTATATGTGTACAAGCATGTGTGCACACATGTGACAAACAGTAATATATGTTTGTCCCCAGGTGGGATAGCGTGCCTGACTTAGGACCACGTGTTTGGTATTTACACACCATATCCTCCATCAGGCAAATAAACAAACGGTTATTTTATAAATGAAAATGTAATATTGTTTGGTTAGTCTCTTCTGATAACATGATCATTTGAGTTTCCTGTGAAACCTGGTTCTTTGATTCCCACTCGATTTTTGTTCCAGCTCCCCTGATTCTCTTAGTTACTGTCCCAGATCCCCTGATTCCTTCTCGGTTATTGTCCCAGTTCCCCTGATTCCCTCTCGGTTATTGTCCCAGTTCCCTTGATTCCATCTCGGTTATTGTCCCAGTTCCCCTGATTCCCTCTCGGTTATTGTCCCAGTTCCCCGGATTCCCTCTAGGTTATTGTCCTAGTTCCCCTGATTCCCTCTAGGTTATTGTCCCAGTTCCCCTGATTCCCTCTAGGTTATTGTCCCAGTTCCCCTGATTCCCTCTAGGATTATTGTCCCAGTTCGCCTGATTATCTCTCATTTATTGTCCCAGTTCCCCTGATTCCCTCTCGGTTATTGTCCCAGTTCCCCTGATTCCCTCTCTGTTATTGTCCCAGTTCCCCTGATTCTCTCTCGGTTATTGTCCCAGTTCCGCTGATTATCTCTCGGTTATTGTCCCAGTTCCCCTGATTATCTCTCGGTTATTGTCCCAGTTCCCCTGATTCCCTCTCGGTTATTGTCCCAGTTCCCCTGATTCCCTCTCGGTTATTGTCCCAGCTCCCCTGATTATGTCTCGGTTATTGTCCCAGTTCCCCTGATTATCTCTCAGTTATTGCCCCAGTTCCCCTGATTCCCTCTCGGTTATTGTCCCAGCTCCCCTAATTCTCTCTCGGTTATTGTCCCAGCTCTCCTCTCCACCATGCCAGTCAGTGGAGAGTCGAGCATGTTGCTACTATACCTGTTGGGAGAGCAACTCTTCATTTCTCTGTCTGAGGAACTCTTGTAGTGTTCCTCCAGGGGCATATTCCATCACAATGGCCAGAGACAGGTCCTCAATGAAACTGTCATAGTACTGGAGGATGTTGGGATGTGACAGTATGGACAGTACTCTCACCTCGTTCCTTGTGGTCTGTAACAGTATGGACAGTACTCTCACCTCGTTCCTTGTGGTCTGTAACAAGTATGGACAGTACTATCAACACTAAGGTTACGAGCTGCTCAATCTACGGGATAAAGATGAGGAGGGTGATTTTAACTATTTTTACCAAAGTTTTCCGGCCTGCCTTTATAAAACAACCTTTTCACCCACTTAGGTCTAACCACCACACTGTGGTCCCTGGTGCGAGGGAACAAGTATCGCCCGCCTATCACATTTCAATATGACAAACAACAACCAGCCCCCACGCCGTGAAGATATAATTTTATCGCACGGGAACTGACCTAGCTTGAGGCGTCAGTCTCGTACTGTCTGCTCTCCTCCTAGAACATGTGGATGTGTTTCATCAGAACTAACTCGGGCGGCGTGCCTCGTTTGTTTATCTCCCGGTGAGGTATGCGGGTTGTCAAACACCCAGGGAAAAGAAAATAATCCCGAGCCGGAGGGGAAAGAGAAAGGGGGAAGATGAACTACAAACATAGTTCTCATAGTTCACGAGGGAGTGTACTGCTGCACGCATACAAACCCAGATCTCCCCGTTATCCAGTCTATTGCGAGACTGACGCCTTAGACCAGGGATTCTCAACCGGGGGTTGCGAGTAATAAAAGGTTAAGAACCATTTGGACCATTCGACCATCGATGCGGGCGAATAAAACACTGTTCCGGACGGGTAGTAAGACACGGTGGATACTTTGCTCTGAAACTTCGACTCTTCCTGTCACGTTGACCAGGCGGGTAGAGGGGGTGGGATGTCCTCTTTTAAGGTCGTGGTATTTTAGAATCGAATAATGAAATATTCTCGAAGTTGAATCGAATAATGAAATGTTCTCAAAGCTGAACCGAATATATTAAATGTTCTCAAAGCTGAATCGAATATATGAAATGTTCTAGAAGCCAAATCAAATATATGAAATGCTCTCGAACAAAAATCAAATATATGAAATGTTCTCGAAGCCAAATCAAGTATATGAAATGTTCTCGAAGCCAAATTAAATATATTAAATGTTCTCGAAGCCAAATCAAGTGTATGAAATGTTCTCGAAGCCAAATCAAATATATGAAATGTTCTCGAACCAAAATCAAATATATTAAATGTTCTCGAAGCCAAATCAAGTATATGAAATGTTCTCGAAGCCAAATTAAATATATTAAATGTTCTCGAAGCTAAATCAAATATATGAAATGTTCTCGAAGGCAAATCGAAGTTCTAATGTGTTTTGTTGATAGTTTCATATTGCGGTTATTTTAGCTGATTGGAGCCCGTTTTCATTGGCTACGCTTCATAACTGGCCAACACGAGATTTGTTCGAAGTTTCAACGCCTAGCACAATCCTAGTTGTTATCTACTGGCTGTAGTGTAGTTTAGTCCAATCTTCATTTTATAGGTGTTGAAAGTATCCATCAAAGGTGAGAACTGCAGGTCATGTGACTTGAAGTATGAATACATGCAAGTAGATGTATCTATTGACTGCTAGAACTGGACTATAGTCTATATATACCTGCTGATCCTCTCCAGAAAGATGCTCCAGTGAAATATGTTTGACGATCACTTGCTTCTGATCCCTCCTTCTTTCACAGAGGTGTACTAGTCTGAAACACAGTGTACTGGTCTGAAACACGGTGTACTAGTCTGAAACACGGGTGTACTAGTCTGAAACACAGGGTGTACTAGTCTGAAACACGGGTGTACTAGTCTGAAACACGGGTGTACTAGTCTGAAACACAGGGTGTTCTAGTCTGAAACACAGGGTGTTCTAGTCTGTAACACAGGGTGTTCTAGTCTGTAACACAGGGTGTTCTAGTCTGAAACACAGATGTACTAGTCTTAAACACAGGGTGTTCTAGTCTGAAACACAGTGTACTGTTCTGAAACACAGCCTGGATCTTCCCGTTATTGGCTATTACGAGAGTGACTAGTGTTATTTGGATAAATACTTGTTCAAAGTTATTTGACACTAGTCTAGTGTCAGTAACGACTATGAGATACTATAATATGACGAGGGGGACAGTGCCAGGTCTGTCTGTCTTACTCTAGGATATGGCACCAGTATGAGGAGAGTAACAACCCTATTCGTACTAGTCCTCTAGGTCAGGGCATGTGTTCTTACAGCTCACCCAATAGGACAGTATAATTGTTTCATTTGACAGTGCTGGCCTGACATCATCAAGTGTTGTAAACAAACAACTTGACAACATTCGAGGATGTCTGTGGACTCACCCGAAAGCTCCCCTCCCTACCACACATATGTTCTTATAGTCCTCCATAGCGTGGTAACTCCGGGGCTAACACAAGTTCTTGACTGGACTGATGTGAGCTGTAACTAACTAGCCCTGGCAATATAACAAGTTGTACTGACTGTAGCGCTGTGAGCTGTAACTAACTAGACCTGGCAATATAACAAGTTGTACTGACTGTAGCGCTGTGAGTTGTTACTAACTATACCTGGCAATATAACAAGTTGTACCGACTGTAGCGCTGTGAGCTGTAACTACAACTATACCTTGCAATCAGTACCTTAGGAAACGCTAGTTAAAGCTGTGAGTGACTTGATACAGGAATTAAAGGTTGGAGGGTGATATTAGTTGAAGGGAAGGTAAACAAGAGATGTTCGCGGCTTTAAGGTCAATTCATCAGGTAGATAAAGGTTTCTCTTGCTGGTAATAGCACATGAGGGCCACCTCGTGCCCATGTCTCCAACTATTGGTTGTTGTCTATTGGTAGAGCGATAGACCTTCTAATATCCTCACTTCACATTGGACAGAACACTCAATAGCCCACAGCTATATGGTAACTACCAGGGGTGATCGTAGGTACAAGTGGGCGGACTTGAGGGGCGAAGACCACCGCACCCACTACTCTCGTAGTAGACTAGACCTACGATGATGGGGAGATCGAGGTTCGAATCTCGGTTAGGTGTAAACCTACTGAGGGTGTTATTTCCAAAATGGTTTTACATCCCCCTTCACGCAAATGCAGGTACACTTTCTTTAAATATAACCTTCCTAATCCCTATTATATATGTGTAAAGCCCGAACGGGTAGTAAGACGCGATGCTAAGAGAACCTTGTTCCAAGCACCACTGGTAGTTGCTGTAGAGCCTAGTATATCTCTCTGTTCCAAGCACCACTGGTAGTTGCTGTGGAGCCTAGTGTATATCTCTGTTCCAAGCACCACTGATAGTTGCTGTGGAGTCTAGTATATATATCTGTTCCAAGCACCACTGGTAGTTGCTGTGGAGCCTAGTATATCTCTCTGTTCCAAGCACCACTGGTAGTTGCTGTGGAGCCTAG
>CABFWO010002726.1:0-25872 GCA_902155825.1 Timema genevievae
TACAACGGTCAGGTATGGCCCGGTAGCTGGCATACTATCAACAACTCAATTGTTTACAGCGGTCAGGTATGGTCCGGTAGCTGGCAGACTATCAACAGCTCAATTGTTTACAGTGGTCAGGTAGGGTTCAGTAGCTAGCAGACTATCAACAGCTCAATTGTTTACAACGGTCAGGTATGGCTCAGTAGTTGGCAGACTATCAACAGCTCAATTGTTTACAGTGGTCAGGTAGGGTTCAGTAGCTGGCAGACTATCAACAGCCCAATTGTTTACAACGGTCAGGTAGGGTTCAGTAGCTGGCAGACTCAACAGCCCAATTGTTTACAACGGTCAGGTATGGTTCAGTAGCTGGCAGACTATCAACAGCTCAATTGTTTACAACGGTCAGGTATGGCCCGGTAGCTGGCATACTATCAACAACTCAATTGTTTACAGCGGTCAGGTATGGTCCGGTAGCTGGCATACTATCAACAGCCCAATTGTTTTCTAATTAATGAGGGCCGTCTAAATGGTGTATAAGCGTTCAGCTCCCTAATTATATTTGTATTTTTAGTTGTTTTTATTTGAGGTATTTAACGTGCACTTTCTGAACCTAATGCTTAGATCAGAACACAAGAATTTCTATGAGCGAGCTCTAAAGGGCCTACCAACTTTGTTGGGAAAATCGTTTCCCCCATACCTTCCAGGGCTATTTTATACACCACAATTGACATAGGGCCAACGGCTTTACTTCCCCTCCGAAGGAAACTATGCTACGGATTTTTATCGCTCAGGAAAAATCCGTTGACCCCGGTTGGGTTTAAACCTACGAACATCGGGCCCTGAACTATATTTGTAACCAAGACTCATAGTTTCTCTGCAACATTGTATTTTTGGTACAATGATGGGGGTCTAATTTGGTAAGAAAGCTAGCGGTAGCTGGTTAGCTCGATTCATAAATATGGGCGGACATTTAATAACAATCTGTGTCACTAAATAGCTTCGAAAAAAAACACTGTCGTTCTCACACACAACGACAAAGAAAAACCAGACAAAGGTTGAAATTGCGACATCTCCAGGGCAAGTCACTGTCATTGTGTCCGTGTCCTATTGTGCAAGATGACGTATGTATCTTCCTTATTGTCTGCCAACATTAGCTTGCCTCTAGCTGTTGTCCTGTGAAGTTACCACCATGGAGTCTTGTTCTTCACTGACGTCTCAGATGGATGTCTTGCGCGGAAGTTGGACACTGATGATTTGAACATTAGCTTGCCTCTAGTTGTCCTGTGAAGTGTACCAGCATGAAGCCTTGTTCTTCAATGACGTCTCAGAAGGATGTCTTTGCAACGAGAATGGACACAAATAATGAATAGAGAAGATCATTTTCAAAGAGGAGGCTGTAAATTCTACGGCGGATTAGATATGCGTGAAGGGTCGGATGTAGGTAGCACTCTTGGACCTAATATTTAATTTCTTCATTCTTGAAGCGCAGTTTAATTTGTACTTTTTAGCCAAAAGACTATCTATTTGTCTAAAGTCTCTCTACCTAAATCTTTGCCACCTTCTGTTGGAATCAAAGCTGAACGTCTTAGTCGCCATTTAATAACTACATTGGTCAAATATTTAGGAAACTAGTTAATTTCCTTTTCTTTGTTAAAGGCCAATTAGAAAACTTTAGCGAGTTGAATAAGTTCAGGATGATATAGATATTATTATATACAAATATTTTATACGTGTATTAATTTTCAAAAGATCAGAACGTAGCACACGAGTTTCTATGCTAGCTCACTTAATTTTCGTTGTTCAATTAATGCACTTATTTTATCATGTTATACAATTCGACAGTCAACCTCGATGGTCTTGAGG
This sequence comes from Timema genevievae, assembly GCA_902155825.1. Taxonomy (NCBI): domain Eukaryota; kingdom Metazoa; phylum Arthropoda; class Insecta; order Phasmatodea; family Timematidae; genus Timema; species Timema genevievae. The sequence continues at coordinate 1,846 of CABFWO010002726.1, forward strand.
TAAAGTGCTTGCCTCAAGACCCAACGTTCGTGGGTTCAAACCCAGCTGAAGTCGACCGATTTTCCTTGAGTGGTAAAAATCCTTCCTTCGGAGGGGAAGTAAAACCCGTCGGTCCTATGTCGGTTGTGGCGTGTAAAATAACCCTTGATGGTATTTGAAAATACCTTTCCATGGCAAATTTGGTAGTCCTTTAGCGCTTGCTCGTAGAAATTCAGTGTGGTAGGCAACGGGGAACTCCCACACTTCGTGAACTCTCCCAATTATATGAGGTTTCTACCAGATGGTGCAGGTAGTACTAACCAGCCGAAGGGCTTAGTTCATGTCCAGCGCCGGATAGATATATATCATATCAAACCAACCTTTGGGTTGTTCACTTACGAAGAATAAGATATGAATAGGTGAAAATATTAGATCTAAAGTTTTATAATTATCAACAAAATTCATGAAAAGATGAAACTACTTCAATTTCAACGACGTTTCTATACAAAATATTTTTTTTTAAAAGAGGGAATTATTAGACACATAAAATAAAGAACACTTTATATCAGGGTCGCAACAGAACACTTTATAAGATAATTGAGGATTATTTTAGTGGTTTTGAACTGTAATTACCATAATAAATAACGTAGTATGTGGATATTTCTTTCAAGGTGGGCGAAGCGAGAAAAGTTCAGTATTTTTGCAGTTTTTATGGCAAAACTTTTTTTTTATATAAAGAAATCAGACATTTCTTCAGTACAAATATAGAGTTTAATTTTCTTCACACGCTGATATCAACAGTTGTTGAATATCTGTGAAGGATGTCCTGGAATTTAATTACAACTTTTTTCTCTCTTCATTTAAACAGTTTGTCATCTAATGTCGCCATTCTCGTGACAGATATTCAACAACTGTTGATATTCACCATGCAAAGTAAATTTAAACTTTTTGTTTCCACTGGAGAAATATTTTATTTATTTTGCACAAAAAAAAAGTTTTGCCATAAAAACTGCAAAAATACTGAACTTTTCTCGCGTCTCCTACATCCACATCTTTAAATCCTTATCAGTTACCAAACCACTTCTATTGTAGCCTCATGTTTATTTTTAATTAACAAATAAACTTTGCCACAATGTGTTGTGGAAAAAAATAAAAGTGGCTGAGAAACATAACAAAAGATATTTCTCACCTCCACCGGTCTAACTATAAAATAACATCACACTCAGGGTAGGGGCGAAAAGGGGGGGAGGTTTAAGCCCTTGCATCTAACGAAAATGTATCAACCTATGAAAACATTCTGGTCAGCTAGAGTTAAATTTTCTGAATAGCAGCAGAAATATACGCCATATTTGTTGACAGAAAATTAATTATCGGATCTTCCGGGCGAGTCCTAGGGAAAGATGGAATTCACCACACCTATGATATTCTACATCTTACCCGGACCCTTAGAAAAATAAACAAATCCCAATTTCTAATTCTGCCCCCACAAAAAACCTTCCATCCGAGGATAATCTGAATATATGATCCGAACCACCCTGACGTTTACTTCAAGAGAGAACACAATAAATCAGGGAAATAAGAAAAGGTGACGAATATAAATGGTTCCGTTGGTCACCTCTGTTTCTTTACCCCCCTCTCCCCCATGTTGACCGATGTTGGGGCAGAGCCCCGGGGGTAAATATCATCAGCGAGTGGAGGGGTGGAGCATGTTAGGGGTTGCTCGCGACCATGTGTTCGGCAACAGAGGGTAGCTGGGGATGTAATGGCGCGTGAACTGAAAGGTGTTAAACCGCTAACACACACACACGCACAAATTGGCGCACAGGGGGATCCCCAAGCTACGATCTGTCGCCTGTAACTGTGGACTCACACGTCCACCGGAAAAACGAGATCACGTGACGCGCTCTAAGCCAATCACAAGGAATCAACGCGTACTGCGTTGGTCGCTCTGCAACAGTAGATACCATTTCAGCTTTGTCCGCGCTTCTCCATAAAATCTGCACGGAAGAACTAACCGGCTCGATCAGTGCGCATGCGGCTACAAAACGAGATACGAGCATATTTATGAATCAAATAGTCAACGCTATTATTTATGCTTTTAGCGAGGAATTCTCCATCTAGATATCATATTCTGGAAATTGAAAAATGACACCTGGACACGGGAATCGAACCCGGGACCTTTGGCATGGTACACCAATGCTCTACCACTGAGCTATCCAGGAGTCTTCCCGTGCCCAGGGTCATTCTTCACTCATATTTTAAGGCAGAGTCTATGATGGACGTGCGGAAATCGTCAGCCTTCGAAGATGGCTGCGTTATCTGATAGCTCGTGAATGAGGCTGACGATTTCCGCACGTCCATCATAGACTCTGCCTTAAAATATGAGTGAAGAATGACCCTGGGCACAGGATGACTCCTGGATAGCTCAGTGGTTAGAGCATTGGCGTACTAAGCCAAAGGTACCAGGTTCGATTCCTGTGTCCAGGTGTCATTTTTCAATTTTCAGGGAATGAGATACTAGCAGACAACTGCGTATACTGCTGGGAAATGATTTTAAATAAAGTGTGTGTTGTCGATCTTGTTTGTTTAGCTACATAGCGTGGGTTTACTCTTGCACAGTGATAAATTAACGGCTGGGGGGCTGGATATTGTGTCTGTTCTAGATTTAAGTTAGGTTATAAGTCGTGTGCTGATAAAACTAGTCGGTTCAGGAAAGGCACATTATATACCTCAAATAAAAAATATGTTTTCAACTCTCGGTAGAGCATTCGAACCCGCTTCGGTGGCCACATGGTCCAAGGCATCATTCTCGCAACTGACCAGACTGCCGATAGCTGTGAAATCGGGGTTCAATAAATGGTTTTATACTCTCCGTCAACGTAAATGCGGGTACATTTCCTCTAAACTCAACCTCCCTAATTCCCAACGCATTAGTGTAATTAGTACTTAGGCGTATGATCTGAACGGGTAGTAAGACGAGGCTCTAAAAAAAAACTGAAATTTATCCAAGCATGAGGTGTGTAAAACATTTCTTAAGAGTCTTGTTGGCCTGTTAAATTATGTATTTATTTATTTTAGTAGGTCTAGATCTAGGTTTTGAACCCAATACTTTGATCACAGAGCTGAGATAACTCACGTGAGATTTACTTTCGCCTTTTCATAAGAAAACGGTAGAATAATTGAACTTAAAATGTAAGATTTCAACCCTAAAATGATACCTTCCACCTCCATTTTGGGCGCAAACTATGTTTTTATACCTGTGGACCAATGTTGGTCAGAGTGTTGTCTATATTAGGTCCTGTGGTCCTATGTTGGTCAGAGTGTTGTCTATATTAGGTCCTGATGGTCCTATGTTGTCTATATTAGGCCCTGTATGTGTGAGGGCTCCCCTAGCAATGACCTTGGAGACTGCCAGGGTCGGGTGTCCTGTCTTCCTGAGGGTAATAAGACTGCTCACAGGTGTTTCTTTAGTTTTCCTTATCTTTTTTTATTCGAGATGAAACACTTTTTTTTTATAAGAAACCACAACGTCATATTTCTCTGGTATGATCACAAAGGCGCGTACAATGCGAAACTACAGCAAATAGGAGTATCTTAGACTCGAATTGCACAACTGTGACTAAAATATTGAATCATAAAAGATTTATCTTCCCCTCTCACTCTTAACGAAAATATTTGTTGAAAACATCCATACGAAAAAGAAGAGAGAAAAAAAACTCACCGCCACAACTTCATTCAATCTTATTACAATCACAAACAAAAAAGTTTCCAACACATTCTGTTCATCTCATTTGACACACCGGCTTTATCTTTATTTTTATTTTATTTTTTCTGTTCCCCCACCTCTTCTTTCTCTTTTCTCTCTATTTTCCAGATCCTAATGCCGAAAGGACATCCTACGAATAAACATGTTACCATAAACATCCGAATTTCTCTGTATCCACACCTTGTGTCTGCTTGTGTGTGTGTTTTTTTTTCATAACATTTTTTTTTTCTTTTCTCCACCTCTTTGAAAGGCAAACCAAACCGAAGAGGGGTCCCCTGGAATAACTAATGTTCGGCGAGGGGGGAGGGGACGATAGAGAGATATATTCCCCCACACACTCGCCTATTGATGTATTTATGGAGCATTGAAAATCATTGGCCTTATTGTCCTCCACTTCTTTGCGGGCCATTTATCTTGCGGTCCCCGGTTTTTGTAAGGGCGATGATGGCTTCTTCTTGTGTCGGCAGGACTCACAGGACCTTTAGTCCTTCCTTTTCTCTACGGGTCCTCTTGTGTCCTCCGCCGCCATGTTGGTTCACCAATTATCACACAACGTCGCTGCAGGGAAAGGGTCACTTGTACTTGGGATTGAGTGAGATTGGGCTTCTAATCTCACTTCCCTCGCACGTAATTTCCCGTCACGTGAAGACTATAATGACAAGGACCCGGATTATTATGACCAAAAAATTCTAAAAAAAAAAAACNCCTCACTACATCCCACCGGAATTCGAACACCGATCTCCCCGTCATTGCCGGGCCAGTGTTTTGTGAGAGTGACGTTTTAGACCATGTGGCCACTGATGCGGGTTTTATATATATTTATTTGTAGCACAATCAATTACAATATATATATATATAATTTATTGTGCTACAAATAAATTACAACATTCATAGGACCTTGTTTAATTTTCATCCCCATATAACAGCATATATATATATAAATATTAATTGTGCTACAAGATATTTTTTCCAAAATGTATAACCTTTAGCTTTTTGCAATGATATTTTCTCTGTGTGTGTGTGTGTTTGCGTATAAATGATGAAACATTAGACTATTTATTATTCCAGCCCAAAAAACCTCTTACACACCAAGCAAATGTTTTTATTAAATGGCGTATGCTGGAGAAGTTACCCCTCGATAATAAAACAAGTGTTATTTTACATTATTTATTATTATTATTATTATTATTATTATTATTATTATTATTATTATTATTATTATTAGCACCGCGTCTTACTAACCGTTCGGGTTATACGCACTTACGCTAATGTGCAATGGTAGGGTGATTGTGAGATGAAATGGAGGACCTACAGTTTAACGTGGGATCCGAACCACGGCGGAGGCCTGGCATTCCTCACATTCACAAGTTGTGATTAATACACATCTTGTCAGAGATGAAGGAAGGGTTTGGCAATCAGATAAATCTGTGCCGGGACCGAGGATTGAACCCTGGACCTCCAGCACATAAGTTTCAAATTTAGAGAAAATGACTTTAAAATGTAAACAAAGGCTCGTAATAAATGCACACGACTAAATGAAACACGTTCTTTAACATACATCTATGCAATGAAAGGCCGCGTTGCATCCTGCTGAAATATGACATTGATTTACAAATACCGGCTTCATAATTAATAGCTACCCCCTCCCGACGCAACCCTCTCAGCCTAGAAGGGAAATAGCATCGTGTGTGGTATCGGATCTCGAACTAGCCCGGGTCAGTACGGCAATGGCGCTGAATAAATAATTCATTGAATGTAAGTGATTTAAATTATGTCCTGACAATAAACCTAATCAGTAATCAACAAGCAAGAGTGTTGACAAAATTCCATCGTGAGCCCTCCTCGCATGTAGTGTCCTCCATAGGGAGGAAATAACACCCTCGAGACGATCAGTAAATAGCCCGGTAGGTCTCTAGAAAAATAAGACCCAGGAGTGCTAACAGCTAATCTAACCTCTCAAGTTCCAGGAACTATATTTATGTGAAGGGAGATTGGGAACCATCCTCGGTAGGCCTGACCGATACTCGAACCTTGATCATCATCAATCCAGTATATTGCTAGAGTAACGCCCTGGACCACGTGTCCACCGAAATGGGTCCAGGTAACTGTTCCAGTAAACACACTGCGAGGAATGTTTACCACGATTTCGGTCCGTTCTGGAAGGCCTTATTTAATACCAAAACCCTACTGTATAGTAGTATTCTGGTAAGATAAAAGACCTTCTGGAACTGAATTCCTGCTACCGTCCTGTAAGGCCTTTTATCCTACTGAAACACAGCTATACAGTAGGATTGTGGTACGAAATAAGGCCTTCCATAACGGGCTTCCTACCGAAGAGGGTATACATATCACTGTCCAGAGAGAAGAATGTACCGAGGGAGGAATCTTCAGGTGTTGTTCTCCCAGATGAAGACTTCAGGGCGGTCCCCCCTGTGGTGACATGTTGAGGGGGGCGGGGCGGGTTACTGACATGCATCATCCAACAGTCATCCGTCTTGTACCGGTCGCGGTCCTCACAAACAGAACCAGGGTTCGTTACAGGCTGAAACTATGCTCCGTTTCTTTATTCACTGGACAAGAAGATAACTTGAGCCAGAAACTTTGGCTACTACGTCATTATTTGCGCTCTCTTTGACCGATCCGTGTGAAGAATTTACTTCTAAAGTCGATGCTGCTGAAAATGACAGGAAATAAAAATATTAGTTCATATTTATTTTTTTAGGTTAGAAATGATAATATATCTTGGTTCTTCTAGAACAGTGGTCGGCGAATCGGGGTAAATTACCCCAAATGGGGCAAAAATGAAATTCCTTGGGGGTAGTGAGGACTCTATAGAAATAAATAAAATCATATAAAAAGCGCGTTCCTTGTTAGGACAGAAATTTTTCTTCTGGCAACACTGCATCTGGCCAATGTAATAGACGTGTTTAGGAGACGTCACGTCATGTTGAACTCCAATATTTAGCTGATATGTTTGAGTATGTGAACGCATTGAACAAAGAATTGCAAGGAAAAAACATCAATATAATTTCAGCCAGAGAAAAGATTTCAGCGTTTGGATCAAAACCTTTATATTGGAGACAGAAAGCAGAAGAACAAAACAAAATAGCTTCCTTTTCAAAGTTAGCTTTCTTTCTTTTTTTTAAAGATTGTGAAAATGTTACTTTTGATGACATCAAGGATACAGTTATAAGTCATCTTATCAAACTCAAAGAGCGGTTCTTTGTTTACTTTCCAGATCCTGATTGACATAATGTCGGCTGTGAAATTGCTGATGTGTCAGAAGAGCCCCAAGGTTTGACAGAGGCACTTCTTGGACTTCGATCCAATAATGAAGCACGTATTGAATGTTAAAACAAAGCAGATGTCATATTTTTGAATGTCAACAGTTACAAAGGCTTTCAAAATTGCACATGAGGAGGCAATCAAAAAGTTACTGCCTTTTGAAACAACCTACCTTTGCGAACATAAAAACAAAGTAGATAAATCGATTGAACCCCGAAGACAGTATCCAAATTCCTCTGACATCAAAATTCCCCAATTTTGATGTTATTGTATCAAAAATGAAACAACATCATTTCTCCAAAACCTGAAGTGAAAAAGGTTTAAAAAAAAAGAATTTGGTTTCAGAATGAGAATATTAATTTATTTTATACTTTTTATATTTCTAATTGTATTCTCCGTATATAAATAAATATATTCAATAAACTTTTTGAATTTGAATAATCTATTCTATGATTTCCCCCCCCCCTTTCAAATCAAGGGGGTAACGTCGGCGTTAATAAATATATTTTGGGGTACTAGATAAAAAAAAGTTCCCCTACCCCTGTTCTAGAACAACCAAATTACTATACCATTGAAGCAAATTTTTTGTTGCATTATTTGTATATTTTTTAACTAGAGCAGTCATTTTAAGGTGGGACAGGAGAATAAATCCGAGCTAAGGCCAGTATTTTTGCAGTTTTTATACCCTAAATAAATCAAATATGACCAGCCTCTTGGTCTAGTGGTCAGCATCCCTGGCCACTAATATACTGAAGGGGGGGATTGTTCCTATGCTCGCCATGGTTTGGTTAGTTAAGCTCAAGCTAGGTTTAAGACCTCTACCGGCACCGTGTAATCATCATCATCATCACATAACCTCATCGGGCCGAACTAACCGCACCTATATAGTTGCCCAACCTCAGAAGACAGCTATAATCCAACAGTGTCACTGGAAGAACAGGAGTGTCTGGCCGACAAACTCTTGTGGCACACTCTAAAAAAATTAAATAGTCAAATACCACTCCAGTAGATAAGTTTAGTTTAATTTTCTACACTTGATGATATCAACAGTTGTTGTTGAATATCCGTCGTGGGAATAGCCGCTAACAGATTGTCTTTAAATCAGTAGAAAAATGTATCATCAAAGTCCAGGCTGCTCTTGACAGATATTCGACAACTGTTGATATTGCCACGGGTAGAAAACTAATACTAAACCTCTCCACTGGAGAAATATATTATTTATTGACCCCCACAAAAAAAAATGTTTGTTGTAAAAAACGAAAAAACAAATATTAGCTTAGCTATGGTTCCCTTCCTTAAATCACGAAAAAATTACCAAACCTCCAATCTCGCACATAAAAGTACCCAATCCACTACCGTCCATGATTCTCTTTACATTACTAACCAAACGGGACTGGCCCTAAGAATTTAAATACAATAACTGTAATATTTCCATCCCAACATGAGTTTCCAGTTTTCAAATAATGGATGATAATCAGACAGTATATCTGATCTAACCTTCCTCAAACAGTTAAAGTAGTTTTATAACAACGTCACTACAGAACATTCTAAGATACTTGAGGATTGTTCTAGTGGTTTTGAAGCCCCAGAACCGACATTATCATAATAAATACAGCAGTAGGCGGCGCCCTTAAGGATATCTTACACCGAAAGGGAGTCAATACAGTCTGCCATCAAGTACTACACAATGTCTTCATTGATGCGGCATCCAAGGCTTACCACCCATCCGTACTATTTGCATATTTACAGTCTGGAGGACTTAGAGGAAATTTACTCGCATTTGCGTAGAGAGAGGTTGGGAAAACCATATAATAAAATCCACCTTCAGTAAAACTGGCTCAAAATTTGAACCTTGACCTCCCAGTCATCAACAAATAGAACTGAATGGGACTGACGCCCTAGTCTGCATGCACAGAAGATGAGCTATGCCAGGTACCGATGAACCACTTGTGTTGAGTGACTAACGAGACTTGTTGCAAATGAGGGGTTGAATCCCTGCAGAAGACGGGCTGCTCGCGGAGCTGGTTGCTTGCCTCGAGGGTCAACGGCGTCTGACCAACTCTCGACCGGTCACTGGGCCAGGGACTGACCGAGGAGTCGCAGGTGTCACTGTCGGTGATGGTGTACCTTCACTGACCAGCTCTCGACCAGTCACTGGGCCAGGGACTGACCGAGGAGTCACCGCTGTCACTGTCGGTGATGGTGTACCTTCACTGACCAGCTCTCGACCAGTCACTGGGCCAGAGACTGACCGAGGAGTCACAAATGTCACTGTCGGTGATGGTCTACCTTCACTGACCAGCTCTCAACCAGTCACTTGATGAGAACAATTCACAGGTACAGTTGTAACAAGCTCTGATTACCCTGGCAACACTACACTACACTGCTATGTATGACTGGTCAAATGGGGACAGAGCGGGAGAGAACATATCACAGGTACAGTTGATAACAAGCTCTGATTACCCTGGTAACACTACACTACACTGCTATGTATGACTGGTCAAATGGGGACAGAGTGGGAGAGAACATATCACAGGTACAGTTTTAACAAGCTCTGATTACCCTGGTAACACTACACTACACTGCTATGTATGACTGGTCAAATGGGAAGAGAATATATCACAGGTACAGTTGTAACAAGCTCTGCTTACCCTGGCAACACTACACTACACTGCTATGTATGACTAGTCAAATGGGAAGAGAACATATCACAGGTACAGTTGTAACAAGCTCTGATTACCCTAGGTAACACTACACTACACTGCTATGTATGACTAGTCAAATGGGAAGAGAACATATCACAGGTACAGTTGTAACAAGCTCTGCTTACCCTGGCAACACTCCAAGCAATGCCACTGCTCTGGAACAGTTACTAGATCTACTTTAACGTATTCATACGTTAAGTCATGTGATCTGCAGCTGTCATTTTTATTAGATATTATCAATAGATATAAAATAACAATAGTAAAATGTTATTTTGACCGCAGTAAAATACGTTCATATATTTTAAAAGGTGCTTCTACCAGAATCCTGCTACACATAGGTCTACATGTAATATTTACAGAGTTTATAAACTTTTTGGAATGTATTGTTTTACTGTGGTTCAACAACTACACTTAATATTCAAGTGAGGCCGGAATGAAGAATGTCTGAGAGCCCTTGCCCTGGGGATGCTAGTGTCATCTTATTTGACGTCTCAAGACGGGACTCAAACCATGGATCTTAGGATTGGTGCGTGGGGAAGAATTTGAATGACATGTTTAGTTCTACTCACCCCAGGAAGGGTCGCCAGCATCTGGACTGAAGGTAGGTCTATCTATACCGGCGGAGAGCGCGAGTGTCAAGTTGCGGATTAGCCAGGGGGAGGTTACCATACAACAAGCACAAGATTGAGTCCGACTGATATCGACCTTGTACAGTTTTGTAGGAGGGACTTACAACTGCCCTGATCCACCACAGGGGGGGAGGGGAGACTTCTGCATGCAACAGTGGCTCAAATTACGAGCTTGGGGACTAAGAGCTACAACTCTTAACTCACTTTTAAAGGGTTGGCTCGAGAGTGTCGTGATCCTTCCAGAAAGAATCATACTGTATTAATTTCATGTTAAAGCTTACTTGTAATTTATACTAAAATGTAAATACACTTTAAATTGCAAATATCTGGAACATCCTTTAGACTTAAAAAACATGAATGCCCAATTTTGTTACAATCTAAGCTGTGACAAATTCCCAAAATTACGGATTAACCTGATTGCACCTGGTCCTATCAAATTAAGATAAACGAGTTTAAAGTGCGTGTAAGATTAAGATTGTATTTAACGTGTACTCATTATTTTGAAAGTTTCAACTGTTCAGTTTTATATTGAATAGTTATGATGGGAGCTATTTAACAAACTGGAGGAGGAAGAAGCATGCCTGGTACCTTAGCTCCTTGTTGCGCGCAGCTGTCAGCGGCGGTAACAATGTATCCTGTAGTATCATCTCACTGTCTTCACCATTCCTCAAAGCTCTTCATATATTCCAGTCCTACGAGTTTACACAATGAAGACAAGATCTAATATTAGAAAAGCCTCTTTGCGCTAGAACACTAACAATCTTTTATGAAGAGCCCACCCCCTTTTTACTTCTCTATCCCCCAAGTTATTTTGGGTTGGGGGGGGGGGNACTCGATACCAAAACGGTTGTTAGCCATTTCGTTATTGTTGCTCGGTTTCCTTGTACGATCGCAGCCGAAAGAGGGAAAAAAAAGGAGGGGGGGGGGGTTATGTTTTTGTTGTTGGTATAACAGAGTTGGGAAAAAGGGGGGATGATGTTTTTGTTGTTGATATAACATAGGGAAGAGGGAGATGTGAGATAGCACGACAATAGTATCGTATGTTCTGGACGAGTGCAGGATATGAGGACTGGTTTATGGGGGATGTTTTCTTTGGGAACCTTTCTTTGCCCGGTAGTTTAGTTTAGAGATTTGCATGCGTGGTGAGGATAGTAGCTTGGAGATTTGCATGCGTGGTGAGGATAGTAACTTGGAGACTTGCATGCGTGGTGAGGATAGTAACTTGGAGACTTGCATGCGTGGTGAGGACAGTAACTTGGAGACTTGCATATGTGGTAATGACAGTAACTTGGGGACTTGCATGCGTGGTGAGGATAGTAGCTTGGAGACTTGCAATATGAGTGGTGAGAACAGAAACTGAAAGATTTCAGTGGGTGATAATAACATAAATTTGAAGACTTTCATCCGTGGTGAGGACAGAAAACTAAGAGATTTCAATGCGTGGTAAGGAGAGTAACTCACATGATATATCCTACATTTCCGTTCACAAGTTTGATATGCTTTTTTACTATGCATTTTAAATGACTTTAGTGAAATAATTGAACAAGTGGTGCATTAGTTTGTGTCCACAAATGATACCGTCATGCATTGCACACATGTGAGCTAGATAGATGAGAATAAACCCATGCTCTCCCAAGTATTGGTCCTAGCCAGGAATCTACATCTCGGTAAAGTTACGTAAACTCTAGACGGCCGCTGTGTCTCGAGGATGAAAGGGACCGCCATTCACATGATTCCGCCAAGTCACCGTGGAGGTACTAGCGGCCGTCAACGCCGCCTCTAGACGGGTTGCGCCCTGTGATTACCGGGCCACCGATACCAGCCCCTGGCATTGATGCGGCCGGTGTTTCACACCGACAAATACCTGTCCGCCCGCTTCTGTTGGCAGCGCTCTAGTCGGCGAGGGATAATTATGAGAACTAAACTCCCTAGCACCTCATTGTTTACTCGGCCGATGTGACGAGATGATTATGTGGCAGGGGTTGGCCTCTTATTACACAACCGTGAGCTTCCCCTTTTGGATTATATTCTATTACAAGATTTCCTGCTATCCTGGGATGTGTCTCTCTCTATCTCTGGGTGTGTGGTTCGATTCTCGGTGGATTAGGGTAAAGAGAGGTTGAGAGAATAGTTCATCTCAATGAGATGTTCTTAAGTTGGGGATGTAGAGGACGCAAGAAAAGGTCAGGGTTTTTGCAGTTTTGATAGCGAAACTTTTTTTTTGGACAAAATAAATGAAATATTACTCCAGTGAATACGATTTAATACCAAAGACATTTCAGCTACATTATCGATAACATCAATTTATAGCCCACTTAAAACATCACTTTAGACTTTCTATTGACGTGAGCAAAATTACTTTATTTGTTAGACAATAGCCGGGGGGTATATTTTTGAAATATTTAGGTATGTAAAATGATCCTCCGCCAACTACTTGTGTAGATTACAAATCTAGTAACATTCCGTACCAAAAAAAACAAATGATTTTAGGTTTGGCATAAGAAATTGTTTATAAACAATATTAATAAACAACAAACGAGAAAACATTTCAATTAATGCCGTCGTTGGTCATATCTCGGCGAATGATGTATTCTGGACAGCCTCAGACTCGGTCACTGGAGCTTTCAATTAAAATTTAATCAACAATAGTTTAGACTTGGATGCTTTATTTTAGTTTTAAAGTAACCCAGATTAGGGGGTGGCCAGACTGGAGCGAGCGAGCGACTAAAATATAAAATAGAACACATTGGTTGTAATGAGAGGTGGCCAGACTGGAGCGCGCACGCTTGAAAGATAGAACTGTTTCTATCGATAGGTTTAGCACACNCCCTCATTTCACTGAGCCAAGATTCGTAGCCTCCTCGTCAACAACTAACGAGAGCTATCTGCTAATCACGCTCTCGCTCGCACGCTTGTCAGTCTGGCCGAACCCTTATTCCTACGGCCCGTCCCGAATGCCCAGTCCACCCTTGGACGTTGCTCATTTCAACAACTGCTAAACTTTTCAAAGTGTTTTTAAAGTTCTCGCTATTTTAGACACAAAAAAATATACCATCATCAAACTCATATAAAATAAGAACACATTTTAACCATGATTGACCTGCTTCCGTGGCCACATGGTCTAAGACGCCACTCTCATGTCAGACTAAACTGCCGATGATAGGTAGATCGAGGTTCGAATCCTAGATGGGTGTACTGAGATTTTTTTTTCCCAAAATGGTTTGTCACTTTCCCTCCACGCAAATCCGTGTACACTTTCCCAAAAATGCAGCAGTCCTCATCCCTAAATCACTATCGTAATCAGTAAATACAAGAATTACATATAATCTGCACAGGTATAGTAAGACGCGGTGATAAAAAATAACTATGAATGGTGTGACCCAGCTCCCACTTCATTTAACAGCTTCTAGAAACCCTTTCGTTATTTTTTCAAAATGTGTGAGATGTTTATCTGTAAAATGTTGAAGTGTTGACAACTTTTTATTCCGCGAGGTGATATTCAGGTTAAGAAACTTGACAGTTCATCTATTTTGTAGCTCGGAATGGCAATGTCCCATGTCACGGGGACAAACAAATCCAACTTTTATCTGAACAAACATTTATTTTTTATTAACCTCTCCCCCCTTCCCCCAGTTGGGGTTATAACTTATAACTAAGCGTATGTACAAATTACGTTAAGGATGTTACCTACCTGTGACGTCACAGCAGGTCAAGATAAGATTTCCCATGTTAATGAACTTACGTTTTATTCAGCGAGTTTAAAAAATACAACATTGAAACAAATACTATGAATTCTTTAATAATTCTAATAATAGTCCTACCGTGTCACAAAATTATTATTTTTATCTTGAAGTAGTTTATTTTGTAAACGTATTTTTTTTTTATAAATCTTCTACAACATAGGTTGTTTGGTTTATCCACGAAAATGCCCTGTAGGAGTCTTCCTGTCAGGATGTAGATTAAAAAAGTCCGTGGTAGCAAATGTCTATCTAGAATAGGAAACAAGGAAAGGGTAAAATTAAAAAGCAAGTCAATGTTTTCAAGGAGCAAATATTGAAATGACTGTGTAAACTCGTCAGAGGAAGAGGGAAAGGGTTATCAGCAGATAGACAAGAGCTCTCTCACGGTGAACTTATAATTTTCTTCACTCTCTATTTTGTATATTGGCGTGTAAGTATGATAGTGCTCACGACAGATATTCATCAACAGCTGTTGATATAACCACCTGTAGAAATAGTTTATTTATTTTGGCCAAACACTTTTAAAAAAAACTGGCATTAACTAGCACTTCCTCCATTAATACCCTAGAGCAACAGTTCCCAAACTTTTTGATTGGCGTACCACCCCAACTATTTCCGTAATTTTGAGTGCCACCAAGAGAAAGCAGAATATTTTGGTATATTTCTAATGGCGTCCATGACTATAATAACACAGACTGCGTAGCTGCCTGATCTAGAATCAGTGTTGTCACCCCTCCAAACACCGTTGATATGTCTTAATTATGGCTGGACTTTGTCGTAATACATTTATAAGATTTGATGGGGCTATATCTTTTTACGACTTTTAATTTGTTTGTTTGTTTGTTTGGCTTCTTAAGGCGTACCACCGGGAATAATTATTGTACGTTCCACTGTTTGGGAACCGCTGCCCTAGAGCAAATATTCCCCGGACCTCGCCCACCAGTTCCTGGCCTCAAGTGCTCCGCCCCCACCTCCTTGTTATCCCACAAGCTGTGTACAAACATAGCACTTCCATCCTGTGCTCTGTGGATTCACGGGCTTTCAAAGGGTTTCCACAACTGCTGGTTAAATCCTTCAAACACTGACAACTACTAGCCGTGCTGAAAACATTTCCTTCATCAACGCGTATCTCTACCTGTTCGATGTATACGCATTTGTACCAATTATACTAATGTTTTAGGGCTGAGGGAGGTTGAATTTAGAGGAAGTGTACCCGCATTTTCCCATGTGAGGTAGTCTATGTAGAGCAGATCATGTGTATGATTGGTCAAATAAGGACAGAGCGGGAGAGAACATATCACAGGTACAGTTGTAACAAGCTCTGCTTACCCTGGCAACACTACACTACACTGCTATGTATGACTGGTCAAATGGGGACAGAGTGGGAGAGAACATATCACAGGTACAGTTGTAACAAGCTCTGCTTACCCTGGCAACACTACACTACACTGCTATGTATGACTGGTCAAATGGGGACAGAGTGGGAGAGAACATATCACAGGTACAGTTGTAACAAGCTCTGCTTAACCTGGCAACACTACACTACACTGCTATGTATGACTGGTCAAATGGGGACAGAGTGGGAGAGAACATATCACAGGTACAGTAGTAACAAGCTCTGATTACCCTGGCAACACTACACTACACTGCTATGTATGACTGGTCAAATGGGGACAGAGGGAGAGAACATATCACAGGTACAGTTGTAACAAGCTCTGATTACCCTGGCAACACTCCACTACACTGCTATGTATGACTGGTCAAATGGGGACAGAGTGGGAGAGAACATATCACAGGTACAGTTGTAACAAGCTCTGCTTACTCTGGCAACACTCCACGACACGACCCGACTGGGCCCTACCATGGTCTAGAGCATTGAAACCTTGATTCTGTTTGTTTTAGAGTGTATTTGGTGTAATACCGGCTGTAGACTTGAATGAGTGGATAGAAAATATACCAGTGGTTGACGTTCCAATACAGCCGGGGGTGAAGAATATATATCAAGTCAGACACGACGTTAGTGACACATTCAACCACCAAGCGCTGCAGTCGACACGTGAGTGTTATTGCTGTTATTGTCACTCATCTTATAATGTTTCTGATGTTAACGTTCTCGGGAGAAATCAAACTATGATTTTATAAATTGTATTTGTTCAATTTAAACAGATGAAGAGCTTTAGACACCTCACACATTAAAAAAAAGGGGGGATATGGAAAGAGCAATAACAGCTCCTACCAGCCGATGTTTTCAGTCCGGAGTGTAGGTTATAACCCCTGAAGTGTCAAAGCATTGTCCGGTCCATCACAAGAACATCTGCCAATGTTTGTGTTGGATCTCCACAGTAGCGACTCAAGCTCTTCAAACATCCCCTGACAGGACTAGCCAGGGGTGTATTCATCCCCTATTGTCCTCTCTGCCCCGCTTTACACCAACAACCAATTAATTTACATTCGATCGTGAACCCCCTATTGTGATCCCACAACTGCAAACATACTCCCATATCGGCCGCGAAAAAAGGGAAGGGTTCTTTCTGGGATTTTCAATAAGGGTGAGATTCGTCAGTGTTTTGTATTGACATTAGCTCTTACTGGATTGGCAGTTAAATCGTTTTTATGTTGAGCTTACACAAGACGAGTTTTTGTTGTTACGGGAATTGGCTTAGACTTGGCTTATTTTCCAAACAATCTTTCAGGAATCGAAAATTCGTAGAAATAACATTTCCCGAATATTTTCGATTGTTTTATTTGTTGATTTAAGGCGCTCCGAATACACTGCTTGGTGTTGGGGGACATATTTCGCTTCAGCTGGGAAGCAATGGGGGGAGGACAGAAGGAACCAACCCATTTGACATAAGTAGTTAAATAGGGGAGTTGGAATTTTGTCAGGATCTTATCATCTCGGGAAATTTCAGATTTAGTCCTACATAAAGAAGATATTCTTGTATCTGGAGGATTGTTGTAAATAGGATAGTCCTGGTTGACAGCTTTCCATGGACCACTTGGAGATCAACATCTCGCTTATCTGAGCAGGGCTCTGAGACCCTCCTGGGTCTATCGTATAGTTCCCTAACTCCTGGGTCAATCACATAGTTCCCTAGCTCCTGGGTCTATTACATAGTTCCCTAGCTTCTGGGTCTATCACATAGCTCCCTAGCTCCTGGGTCTATCACATAGTTCCCTAGCTCCTGGGTCTATCACATAGTTCCTTAACTCCTGGGTCAATCACATATTCCCTAGCTCCTGGGTCTATCACATAGTTCCCTAACTCCTGGGTCAATCACATAGTTCCCTAGCTTCTGGGTCTAACATATAGCTCCCTAACTCCTGGGCCTATCACATAGTTCCCTAGATTCTGGGTCTATCCCATAGTTCCCTAGCTCCTGGGTCTATCACATAGTTCCCTAACTCCTGGGTATATCACAGTTCCCTAGCTCCTGGGTCTATCACATAGTTTCCTAGCTCCTGGGTCAATCACATAGTTCCCTAACTCCTGGGTATATCACAGTTCCCTAGCTCCTGGGTCTATCACATAGTTCCCTAAGCTCCTGGGTCTATCACATAGTTCCCTAGCTCCTGGGTCTATCGTAAAGTTCCCTAACTCCTGGGTCTATCGCATAGTTCCCTAACTCCTGGGTCTATCGTATAGTTCCCTAACTCCTGGGTCAGTCACATAGTTCCCTAACTCCTGGGTCTATCGTATAGTTCCCTAACTCCTGGGTCAGTCACATAGTTCCCTAACTCCTGGGTATATCACAGTTCCCTAGCTCCTGGGTCTATCACATAGCTCACTAGCTCCTGAGTCTTTCATATAGCTCCCAAGTTGGTAGTACCTTCTCTCCTTCTCGAATGAGTTGTTATCATCCAAATCAGTGGTATTCAACCTGGTGGCTGTGTCTGCCCCTGGTGAACAGCAACCCACCTCGCTCCACCGGCATCATTCAACCTACCTTGAACCAATAGAGCCATAATATTGCGGGCCCCCCCTTTCAACCGTCAGCGGTACGCCACTGCCACATCGTCATTCGGGTTAAACCGCTGGAATGATGAGATCATCCCCTGGGAGAGGGAGGGAGAGGTGGTTGCTGAACTCAGCTGCGTGTGACACTCGTTTCCATCTAAACAAACATCTCATGTTGCCTGAAATAAGGAGAATAACTTTACTACTGACATGTTGCCTGAAATAAGGATAATAGCTTTACTACTGATGCTGATGCGCCTTGAAAAAAGCATAATTACTTTAATCGTATTGTATTTCGAGTTAAACAATCAATCAAACTCATGAGTGTATTTATTGTCCTTCAAACTAAATAATCAATCAACCACTCAAACAAATGAGTGTATTTATTATACTTAAACTAAATTGACAATCCGCCCCAAATGTTTATATAGGTTAAGGAAAAATAAAGTAAACTCTACTAATAAAAAATACTAAGCTAGTTTGGTATTTATTTGTTAAACGTTTAAGGAATGTAATATTTTTGGAATCTGTGGTATTAGAATCTTGTAATCAAGTGTTATAAGCGATGAGTTTCTTCTGTGTTCGTGTGGTACTCACGGCTATCCTCTGTAACGACTCGATATATATTCGCGAAGATGAAGGAGGCACACAACCCAAAATAAAACCACGATTCCATTTCTTTTTGTCCTCAAGGTTCTGTTTGGTGGATAAAAGTGGTCCACAATTTATGGCCATCGTGTTTCTATGTATGTTGTCACTTAATAAATCTTCAATAAAGGAAAAGGTTTTTTTTTTGTAAAGGGGTCTGTTCGGATGTGTGTGCTTATGAGAGATTACGTGATCGGGTTTCATGTGAATGTTTTAAAAACTATAGTCTAATTTTCATAAGAAGAACACTTTCTCGTAATATTTCCGATCATTGAATCCCAGGGGAAGATGTATAGGCCCTAATAATAATGAAGTATTAACATATTTTGGTCTACAGCGTTAAGTCATGTAGATGCGGTTACTTCAACACGATGTGATGATGTGGTACCAGTAGAAGTCTTAGGGCCAGTTTCATAGTCAGATTTAGTACGCCTCAAGTGCGGCGCTATACTAAATACAAGACGTCACCTACCTGAAATTGAATGGAATGGGCCAGTTTCATATGAGAAACTGGCCCATTCCATTTTGGTCTAGGTAGGTGTCGTCCTGTATTTAGTGTCGACTCGCACTTTAGGCGTACTAAATCTGACTATGAAACTGGCCCTTAAACCTACCTTAAGGTGGGGATGTAGGGGACGGGGGAAAAGGTAAGTGTTATTGTGGTTTTTAAAGCAAAACTTTTTTTTTTGCTCCAGTAGAAACATAGAGTTTAATAATCTACACACGATGATTCATATAAAAAGTTTGTCATCTAATGCCCTTGACAGATATTCAACAACTGTTGATATCACCGTGTGAATAAAATTCTTATGTTTATACTGGAAAAATATTTGATTTAATTTTGGACAAAATTATGTTGCTATAAAAACCACGAAAACTCTTGCCATTTTCTCATTTTCCAGATCATGGCGTACCTACGTTCCCGCCGGTAAACGAACCAGTAACTTTTAGAATAGTAGCCAGAAATGTTATCAATGTTGACCGTAACAAAATATGTCCGTATATTTTAATTTTAGAGGGTATGCACCCGCATTTGCGTAGATGTAGAATGATAAGTTCTTTTACATCCATTCCTGTTCCCAGCCTTAGTCAGTTTTTTGTTCAAGCCACATATCTCTCACTGCCAACTTGCTAGGTCTGTCGTAACTTCAGATTCCTTATAATCTAGGACTTGCACAACATCCAGTCCCCGGCCGTTAATTTATCACTGTAAAAAGTTAAACCCACATCTCACCAACGATACGTGTCGAGAATCGAACCTGGGACCCTCATCTCAGTAGCAAGACCCGCTACCGATTGAACTAAGGTGTCGGATAGAGTAGTATGTAATTTAGGGAATATAAAAACTCCCTTAGTATCGTTCTCCGTCACCGGAAGTCCAATCGAACACGAGAGTGACGCATCAGAACACGTGACCACCAAACGAGGGGTTATTAAGGCCATTTCACACCGCAACCAAACGTCCGTGGACATTTTCGAGGCCTACAGACTCGAGTTGCTATACTGTAGTGTAGTGTAGGCAACCACGTGCTCTTCAAAACGCTACTGCGCATGCTCAGTCTAAAACGCCCACGCGGACGCCCTAACCGATCGCCCAGAGGATGATCTGAAAACATCCGTACCGCGGACATCTTGGTCGTTCCGTGACACCGTGGACGTCGGTGTGAATTGCCCCATTTGATAAGCTTGGAAGTGATCTCTACAAAACGTCCAACCATAGGTTCCACGGACACCACGC
The DNA here is from genome assembly GCA_902155825.1 of Timema genevievae. Lineage (NCBI taxonomy): Eukaryota > Metazoa > Arthropoda > Insecta > Phasmatodea > Timematidae > Timema > Timema genevievae. The sequence goes on from CABFWO010002726.1 coordinate 22,294, forward strand.
ACGTCATTGTGAAATGGCCGTCTTCTAGCATCCCTAATTGCGCGAGTAGTAGTTCGGAGTGTTCAACTCTCGCGGGAACAGATTGGAACTCGCCCTTTGTGGTGTTCTGAGATCCCCCCTCTCTCTCTCTCTTATTGGTTCTTCATTACCCCCCTTACCCTCCACAGATACATTACACTAACGCTAACATTTTCTATTGTATCGCAGTGTTACATTTCAAATGCGCAGAAAAAACATATAATAATAATAATAATGAAATGTTGCCATAAATTTTAAAATTAAACATTATTGTGTGAATGTGTTTGAAATGGTAAATTAGGGTGAACATTTTTACATCTCCATTAGGGGAATGTTCGGGAGAGTTACCCGGTCCTTTTGTGTACCCCCCTCCCCCCTTTTGTGAATTGAAAGGGTTCACAATAAATATGTCGATAGTGAGGAATATTTTGAGGCGGGTAAATTGAATTTGAAAGAGTTCGGGGTGAAAAAAAATAAATGGGGTAGTAGCTAAAATGATTCCTAGTGAATGTTGGGCAGATCTTTAATAAACCCATTTCGAGGCGTAAAGTGGGGAGTGGGGGGTTCTTATGAATTATATTTATTTATTTTTTAACTAAAGTTTACACACACACACACACATACACACGATCCGAATAAAATTAGCTCCCTGGAGGATTATAAATTTTACACATTTTTTTAGAAACTTTTTTATGAATAATTTAAATAACCACTAAAGGCAATTACATTTTTACATTATTAACTATCATAATAATAAGCAAGAAAGAAACTATTATGATGACAAAAGTTTGTAAGTTTCTAAATGATATTAATTTATGTTTGTAGATATAAATTAGTTAATAAAATTAATACATTCATCAAGTAATGTGACCCGCCTCGGTGGCGTAGTTGGCTAACGCGCCAGTCGTGTTGAGCTAGACCACCTAGGACGGGAAGATCGAGGTTCGAATCTAGGTCGGGTGAACTGGGGGGGGTTCCTGAATGGTTTTTCACTCTTCCTCCACGCAAATGCAGGTTCATTTCCTCTACATTCAACCTTCACAATTCCTAATCCATCACTGTAATTAGTAATTAAGCGTATAACCCGAACGGGTAGTAAGACGCGGTGCTGAATAAATAAAAAATAAAGTAATGTGAAATATACTATAGTGCCACGAAAAAAGATACAAAAGTTTACATTAATGTAAAGAAATAGCGTAAAATAATAGGAAAGATTGGTTCTAGCTTTCGTTGTGAGCCTGTGACTGCTTTTAATTGTATTATAATTATATGATTAGTGAAAGAGACAACTTGGATTATTATAAATGTAAATGATAGTTGTTGGTTTCACAATTACGCAGAAAAAAGGAAATAACAAATCGTCCAGTGTCCAGACTAATATTTTGGTTACGCTTGAAACTTAAACAACGCTTGCCGATAGTTGCAGTTGACGAAAGAACAGAATTGTGTGTGAGAGCAGTTTGTGGATGTGTGAACTTTAGCGAGCATTTGTTAGTTAAGTGGACTGACTTGTAAAGTTTCGGTTTATTGAGATGTAATTGGTTTTTATAGCCCCGTGATCGAGCGCCAATTATTATGTTACTGTTTGTTTTACTTGAATAAATACAACTGTTAATGTTGCACACGATTTATTGGAGTGGTTTTATCTTTTTATACAATTTTACTTGAGATACAGGTTATTTTCTGTATATAAGTCAGTAGTACTGTCGTGATATTACACATTCTCTAGGTTTATGTCGCCGGCACTCTCTGTGTGTTCATACACACAAACAGCTTATATATGACATACCCCTTGCCCCTTGGACCTCTTGTGACCAGTGTCAAAACCAACAAATCAAAAGCGTCCCTGTGACAGGTATCATGAAGGCTAACTTCCTATTGGGTATAGGAAGCTGGCGTCTCTTGCTTATTTGGTAAATACTACGGAGTGAAATTTTGAAATAAAAAATAAGTTTTAATGGTGCAATCCTTCTTGATTATTCCTGAAAAGCGCGTGATTCTCCATGGATGAAGTCTTAAAATGATAATTTACATACAATTTATTAAAGAAAAATACCTTCATCCATGACTTTTTAAATATATGAGAGCGGTCCAAATCAATATCGTTACAACCTCCCTCTCTCTCTCTCACACACACACACACACACACACACACACACACACACACACACACACACACACACACACACTGGAAAACCTGAGCCGGAAATGAACCAAAGACTTTTGAAGGTGAAGATCTGGGTACAAGTCAGTTGGCCTAAAGTCATTTAGACTAAAGTGTAGGCAAAATTACTCTCTGGTAAGTTAACTTTTGTTTTGGGCTAAGTGGCTTGAGGCCAACTGACTTTATAACAACAAGGCACGGCAACAATGAATCGATATTAAAATCATCGATGTTTTAGTATCCGATATATCGATATATTTCTTGTATCTGTCTACGCTTCAAAGTTTATGAATCAAAATTAATTTAGAGATTTTTGTCTCTCTAATTTTATTAAATGAATCTATTTTTTTTTACTAAACTTGTCTGATATTTCCAACAACAACAAAAAACAACATTAAAACGTGGAAAGCTGCGAAGAATAGTAGGCTTTATTATGGGACAGCCGTCATTTTAATTCCGTTGTTCAAGTTTGCCCGGATTAAATTTGGTAAACAATCGATATATCGATATAATTTGATCGATACAGAGTAACTTTCTATACCTTGCGATATATCGATATAATATAAGAAGGGAATTGCCATCTCTATGTGTGACCAATCTCTTGACCTCTGTCATCCATGGCAGGGTCCTGGGTTTGTACATCCTAACCTTGCCGTGGTGTGGCTCTGATCAGGAAGTCCCAGACGCTGCTAGCCCTCATGCTATACAGGATGATCAGAAATTCATAGCCCAAACTGCCCATATAGCTTGTTTGACGCAAAAGTAATATAAACTCCCTGTACACTTACATGCGGAAAACTATACTAATACCATTAAATTGTTTTCAAAGCTTAGGCGTATAGCGCCGGGAGAACAAAGCTGTTAAGCATGCGTGTACAACAAGTTGCATAGGAGTTAGGCGCGTGGCACTGCACATATAATAACGGCAAGCACTTTCTGTGATGTGGGACCGCTTGTGATGACCCTCAGAACGTATTCACATCTCTAGATGGACCGGTGGTTTGTTTAGTATTAGTTGTGGTATGTTCTGCTGCCGTGTTCCAAGATGTAGAGGTGTGTAGTGCCGCGCGCCTAACTCCTATGCAACCTGTTGTACACGCATGCTTGAACAGCTTTGCTCTCCCGGTGGTGTAAGACCGAAACTTTGAACACAATTTAATGGTATTATCATAGGTTTCTAGATGTAAGTGTATAGGGATATTTTTTTATTTTTTTTTGGTTTAAAACAAACTATATGTGCAGTTCGGGCTGTAAGTTTCCGAACATTCTTTATTCCTGCTCTCGCCTGATTTCCATTTCTCGCCGCTAAACTCCCTCCTCTCCCGCTGCGCGACACAATGGCGTTGTGTGTTGTGTTCTCATTGTTACCGCCGACAAGTCTATTCACGGAGCAAGCA